>JADRCD010165963.1:0-10110 GCA_019843815.1 Montemys delectorum | reverse complement strand
TTTTTTTTTCATCAGCCCCTGTTAGTTTTGAGAAGCTCCTGTCCCTCTGGAAGTACATGTTCTAATGCCTGCCTTTATATTTTTGTTACTAAGGAAGACAACTGGAAATGTCAGAAACATACATTTGGGGAAGGTGTTTGTGACAGAGGACAGAAGGCATAGATAGGTATATTTCATAGTCTAAAACACACACATATTCCATACCATAGGATGAAAAATGCACGTCATTAATATTGTGTGAAATATACCATTAGTGGTTTGTTTTGTGTTAATTCCTAGCTTAGCCCATTTGCCCCTGAAAGTATCTGCAAGCATACAAGACTGATTCCAGGAGAAACTAACTAGACTTGGAATTTCAAGAACTACCTGAGCCCATGCATACATAGATAGAATGAAGACAGAATGTTCTCAAGAGCAATGTTGACATCATATGTTCTATAAAGATGACAATTTCATCAAGAGTATGCTCCATAATGATTGACTGACATTGCTCCCCTTCCCTTCTGTTACTAGAAATATGGAGGAGTCATGAAAATGTTGATATATGTTACTTGGAAACAGAAGCCTCCCCTTACGCTCATTATTCTTCTTAATAAAGTGATTTAAGAACAGACCCGAAGGAAGATGGAAGATAATAGTATTTGCATTGAAAAAAAAAAAAAGCCCTGAGCAGCAAGCTGTAAACCTTTGTGTTGGGTTGAGGAGGAAGGCAAAGAAAGGAAAGAGAAAAAAAGGCCACATCACCTGAGTTGAGTTGGCTTAGCGGTCAGCCATGTGATGGAAAGGCAGTCATATGGTAGGGAGAAGAGTACTGTAAAAAGAGCAAAACAAACCAAAACTGAACAAATGAACAAATAAACAATATTCCTCAAAGTACCAGAGCAATCTTAGCTATGTTCTAGCCAACATGTGAAAGAAAAAGAAGAAAAAAAAAAACAGAAAAAGTTATGGTTTTCTGAATCAATAGTCAGCAGAATAAACAAACTCCACAGAAGCTCATGGACACTGAACTGATGAGCCTAGGGGGACAGAATTCTGGTAATAAAAGTATGATATTTCAGTTGAAGGATAATTATTCCTTTTATCTCTTTAAGATTACTTTACCTCCCTGAAGGATGTTCCTTTAGCCAGGTAATTGACCTTCTCGATTGGATTAACTTTAATGGGAAGGAAACAATAGCAAGTTGATTCCATGTTTCACAGTAACACATAACTGTACAACCTGCCACCTGGAGATGAGATATAAAAATATTTTAGGATGTTACTCTGCTGTCCTATCAAAGTGCTGCTCCTTTGAATAAAGCAGAACATATCTTTTTAATTGATGCTTCTGTCCACTGATATCTAAAAGGAGCAGGCAGTAAGCTCTGAATTCCCATTTTAGTTATGTCTTAGGAGGTACTTAAAAGGATGGATGAGTGTTCTGTCTCATATTAGACTTAGTTTCTCATTGTTAAAATGGAATCTCTGAAGTTGTGTAGTAGATAAAGACAAGAGATATGTTTACCTAGAGTTTTGATAACTGAAAGTCCAAATGACATAATCTCAGCTCATTAAAATCCTTATATAAGTTGTAAGAAAGCATGCTAAAGTAATCATAGGATGATACAGAAGACTAGAGAGACTCTAGTACCAGACTCATTTGTTTCGTAACAGTACTCACAGAAACTAACCAAAGTTTCATGAGAACATTCACTTACTGCCTCTTATTCAGCTCTACCTAGAGAATGCCTCTTTTAACACTGTCACACAGAGGACAAAGCCTCTAGTGTGGGAACATTGGGGCCTTGGAGAAAAACTGTAGAGAGCTGTCTGGGCCGCGCCCTAAGATGGCACCGGCTTCTGCTCCTTGCTGGAGCGCTAGAGTGATAAACAACACCTGATTTGACTGTGCTTGTTTGCCTGGTTTGCTTCTGCGTTTGGCAACCTACCTGCATGAACCACGTGGCCTACTGAGATAGGCTCAGGATAGAGCATTTAAGGGCCTGGGGTTTTCTCCTTGGAGAAGATAGTCAGTCAATCAGTCAGTCAGTCAGTCAGTCAGCGAGTCAGGCAGAAGATTAGTCAGAATAAAGTCAGTCAGTCAGTCAGAAGATAGTCAGAAGTTAGTCAGAAGATAGAAGATTGTTCAAGGTTCCTGAATAAACTGCTTTAAGAAGAACTCTTGGATCGAGTAGTTCTTGCTGGCCGAGACAGTAGCGACAAAAAACCATATTCAAATTCTTCAATTCTCCAATTCTAGCCAGAACTGGAGAGAGGGGCTATAATTTTTACCTCACTGATCAATATATACTTAACATATAAAAAATTATGACGAGAATTTAGTGAGTATAGTGATCTAAGTTTTGATGCAAGGTTATGAATTATCATCAGTGTCACCTTCAATGTTGTCATCAATATTATCACTATAATCATCATTATCACCATTATTATACATTAATATCATCACTAACATTAACAATGTAATCTACTCAGCACCATCTAATGTCAGCATAATAGTCACAAAACTGAGTAAAATCTCTTGTAGTCACACAGTCCAAGATGTCTGTTGGCCAAATATGCTCAAGGATAACAAACTAAAAGCAACACAATTGGAAAAATTAACAGACCTTCATATGCCTACTTTAAGGGGCATCATTTAGACCCAGATATCACTTTCTCTAAAACAAAAGAGACTTCAATTTCTCATCTATGTCAAATGCTTATAAAAAAGCTCAACTGTAAGGTAGACATTCTCTCCCTTTATTTCATACACACATACCACCACAGGACTCCCTATCTCTAGGACCCATTCTGCTCTAATTTTTTCACTTGTACTTATCAACTTTTAACAGACCATATACTTATGATTTTGTTTATGTTTTCTTTTTCTTCAAGAATGGAATCTTTGCAAAGCTATAGATTAATACTACTTTGTTTGTGTGACTTTTTTTCTATTCACAAGACTAGATCCTGGAATAGAAGACACTTATATCTTGTTGCATGAATGAGTGAGGAAATGGATGAATGAATGATGCACAGGGTAAGAATTCAATGGATTATTTTCTAGACATATTTTTGGAATGCTGCTGGTAATTAGTTCATACATGTCTGTAAATATGTTTAGAAAAAAATCGTTCTTTGAAAATATATTTCCCTAGGGCAAAAGTGGGATTCTACTTCTGAAACTGTCATGTAATTACTGTCAGTAATAAGTAGCTAGAGGATTCTTTTTGTGATTTTATACCTACAGCTGCAAAGTTCTATAAATGTTTACTGGGATTTGAGTGGAGATTTGCTCATAAAATTTACCTGATAAAGAAATTTCAGGAACATCTGCTTGTTGGAGACTAGAATACCTCAATAAACTGCTTTATATGCAATATGTTGCTTAATTGCTTGGGTCAATCAGGTGGCCACTGAGGGACCTCATGAAGGGATAAGATGAATCCCTGGTTTTCAGTCTTATCCACCTTTAGTTAGAAAGATTTCCTCCATCCAGTCCTGATCCAGATAGGCTGAGAGGCAATGATGGAATGTTCAAAAGAAACTACAGTGGCTCAGCTCACGGGGAATCTTTCTAAGATGTGAATTCTGAGGACTTTGGGTCCTTGGGATACTTTTGTGATAAAGAAACTAAATTCCTTTCAAGCATGGTTATATTGAAAAGGGTAACAGCATCGGGAGCTATTGTTATGCTCTCCTAGACCAAATGTGCAAACCTTTCAAGTTAAAAACTCTATATTTGAAAATCTAAAGGCTGTCTCTGTGGACCTTTGTATTAGACACTCTCTATAGTCCACGGAACAGCGGGAAGCTTTGGATCCTGTGTGGACTCTGTCCACATGAAATAGGCCAGACCTCACCAGGGACAAAATGAAGAGTAAACTGCTGTGTGTTTGATGGAGCTGGGTAAGGATGGAGCAGGGAGGATTAACATTTTCAGAAGACAATGTCTGAATGCAAACATAGAGATATAAGACAGGAAGTGATGAAGAGATCATTTACCAGCTATTTCAATGTTTTGTCTTCCAGAAAAGCCTGCTTGACATATTTTTTTCAGTGTTACTTTTTCAGATATAAACACACACCAGAGTCTAATCTTATAAATGCATTTCTTCTGTAACACATTCTATGTGGCAAAATGCAAAGCACCTGAAATGGATGGAAAAAATTGGACTCACAAATATCTGTTGTCTCAGCAAAGCCCCAAGTGGAAACATTTTCATCAGATAGATGCTTCACAGCTTTTGTCTTTGCTTTTCACATTTTATTTAGGCATTTTGACATTAAACGCACATTCTATGTAGTATTTATGTGAACTAAAGTTAGTTGTTGACAAAATGTGGGAGAAGATATGTATTTTCTCTCAAACATTTACTATGTGTTAAAATCTTTGCTATGTGATAAAGACTATTTCAAGAACTTTCCACACCTATGAGAAAAGATTATTTTAGTATTTTATAAGAGGAAACGAATGCTCAGTGCATAAAAGTCATTTGTGCACATGTACCATGGACATAGCAGTCATGAATTGAACTCTTTACCTTTGACATACTCCACTGAGGAAAAGAAATTACTGGCAATCAACTTTGTTAAGTGGAAAAAATAAGAAAAAAATAAAATTAAACATATCTTTGATGTGTGTTTACAACTAAGAGAGGAACAATGAAAATGATGCCAAGCAGGAGTTTCTGTAGAAGCAAAAATGTCTGCATCCAGGACATGATCACAGCTTTTCCTATCAATCAGCTCTTCTCTCTTAGCCTATGTTTGCATTTTAAATTTATTTGCTTTAAAGGTTTACCATCCCTGCTTGCTTGCAATGTTGGGCAATATATTTTTTCAGGTGTTTTCAATATGAAACATTCATAATCCGACTTTCAATTTTAGTACTCATATTTATTTACAAAGTATTGTAATATTTAAAATTTTGTGTGCGTGTGTGCATGTGTATGTGCATGCTTGTCATACAGTGCAATATACATGTGCTATGGAGCATGTGGAAGTCAGAGGATAATTTTGCCATTAGTTGGTCTTCTCCTTCTAGCAAAGCGTCCCTGTGATAGAACTCAGATCACCTGACTTGGTAACAAGCAAGTATAGATGCTGAGATATCACATTTTATTTTATTTTATTTTATTTTATTTCTTCTGATTTTTAACCCTTTGAATTCTGTGAGTGCTGCCAGTGTGTTCAAGGTCAACAATGGGTCATCAGCAACTACCCATGCTAACTTCCCAAAGATAAAGTGACTTTCCCTTCCCAGCATCCACATAACTTTAATATATCAATGCTAATGAGCAGTCCCATCAGTGTGTCATTCCAATTCTGTTTCTATCACTAAATGTTTGAACTTAGACAAACAAAGAAGTCCTGTATAGTTTGCAATTTTAAAAGTCAAAATTTCAAACATAGAAATACTACCTTTAACAAGGGTTCTGATGGCTCAGTCACTTCCAGACTGAAGGCTGATGGTGAAAATGTGTAGGAGAAAGGTCTATGATGGGAGTCAGGAAACTGAGAACTAGGAGAGTCCCATTAGTTACAACACATTCTGACAAGAACTAATTCAGGGTCCCATGAGAAGCACCGTAATCCATACTTCACAGGAACCCAGCTATCTCTTTGTATTAAATTATTTCTTTTATTTTTGAGATTATAATATAATTACATCATTTCTCATTTCTTATTCCTTCTTCCAAACATTCCATTGGTGATCTTTCTTTCCTTTTTTTCAAAATCATGGCCCTTTCCCCCTATTGCTGGTTCTCTTTTTTTGTCTCTGTGTCTGTCTCTCTCTGTGTCTGTCTGTCCGTCCATCCGTCCGTCCCTCCCTCCTTCCGTCCCTCCCTCCCTCTCTCTCTCTCTCTCTCTCTTTCTTCTTCTTCTTCTTCTTCTTCTTCTTCTTCTTCTTCTTCTTCTTCTTCTTCTTCTCTCTCTCTCTCTCTCTCTCTCTCTCTCTCTCTCTCTCTCTCTCTGTTTATTTACATCCTCCTAAGTAAACCAACCTTCTCAGTCTACACAAAGCACTGCAGTCAGCTGAGGAGAGCTGAGAGTGGAAGAGCTGTCTTCCCCAAAAGAAGCATACCAACTGGTTCTCTAACACCAAATGGTCTAAACATACATACAAGTCACTTTATCCAGCCGTTTCTTTTTTTTTTTTTTTTTGGTTTTTTGAAACAGGGTTTCTCTGTGTAGCCCTGGCTGTCCTGGAACTCACTCTGTAGACCAGGCTGGCCTCCAACTCAGAAATCTGCCTTGTCTCTGCCTCCCAAGTGCTGGGATTAAAGGAGTGCGCCACCACCACCCTGCAATCCAGCTATTTCTTAACACAGTTACAGCAAGGGATATGCTTCTAAAACAGAAACCTTTATTGTACACACTAAAATCCAAGCAATAGCACATGTTGAACATTTAACTAATTTTTATTTTTACTCATATTTAAGAATGCAATCAACATTTTAATTGAAAAAAAAATTGAAGTCAGAGCAAATGTCTTCCCTGGAGTGATTTCTGAGGTTGGCTTAGTGAACTCTCTTAACTTCTCTCCTACATTGATTTATTGCTTTTAAAATGGATGGATCTAAATTGGAATCACACCAGACGTTGATTTTCTAAGGTGTACTGCTACCTCATCAGCTCTGGCATCTATAAATTATTCTTAAAACAGTTTTTATGTGTGATAACAATGGAATGTAACCTCATTGTGTTAATTTTAATCTATCTGATTATTTATAATTCCCCACATATTCATTTAGAACTTTCATTTTCTTTTTTGAACATGCAAATAAGCAATATTGCTGAAATAAATTATTTTATCATTTCTAGTAGCCAGAAAGGATACATGCAGATATCTATATATGCCCAATTTACTTCTATTTATATAGAAAGATATAATATGCATATATTTATGTATATAAAATATACATATCTTCAAATGTGTTTGTATGTTTCATTTTTATGGCACATACAAATTTAAATGTTTGCCAGACAGTGGTGGCACACGCCTTTAATCCCAGCACTTGGGAGGCAGAGACAGGCAGATTTCTGAGTTCGAGGCCAGCCTGGTCTACAGAGTGAGCTCCAGGACAGCCAAGACTATACAGAGAAACCCTGTCTCAAAAAAACCAAAAAAAAACCCAAAAAAACAAATTTAAATGTTTGCTTTTATTCTCAGAAAGGATACTGAAAATTATAAAGTCCAATGGAGAACTCTAATTTTCATTTATATAAATGAGATGACTCACCTCCCTGTTTCCTTGAACCCTCAAGCATAAAATAATACAATGGAGTAGTCATTCCACTCTACTGAAGTGTTTTAAGGATTCATAATTAGAATTCAAGCAATTTTCAGTTTGCTAATTCCTCTGGACACAAAGCATGTGGTTCCAGAACACTGATTTCAGAAGTCCATTCACAATGCTGGTACATCGTACCATACTTTGGCTTCTGAAAGAAAGACTCAGGATTAAACTAGTCATCAGTTTTGATCAAACTCATAACTTGTTGAATGATTTCTCAGAAATTAGAAAGACTTTAGTAGTTAAGTGTATACTATGCTCTCAAAAGAATATTTCACATTGGTTCCCAGAACTCATATTGAGTGGATCACAGCCACCTGTAACTCCAGCAGCAGGTGACTGAGAGCCTCTTGGTATCCATAGGCAACTGCACTCATGTGGACATACACTGAGGCAAATACACATGCAGACATTCAAAATTAAATGGAAACTTAAACGCTAATAAATTCCAATTCTTATAGCAGCTATCATCCATTTAGCTGTAGTCATTTAAAAGATTTACATATTTATATAAATGTATGGGCAGGAAAAAGTTATAGTTATAAGCAAACTCTTGAAACAAAAATGACAGTTCATTTGTTTTGAGGGTTTTGGACATAGGAGACAGAAAGAGTGATACCAAAAGGGGTCTGGAGTAAGACAGACTGTACCTCAGTTGCCTAAGGTACATGCTTCCTCAATGCTGGTGCATGAAAGAAGCCTGTGAGTTTTTAGTTTTATTGATTTAAGTTTATTGAATTATGATGGGAAAAGATACATGATTTCAAGTTATCTGAATTTGTTATCATTTAACATTGTGAAGGTTTTGTGCCCCAGTGTAGGGGAATGCCAGGGCCAATAAGTGGGAGAGGGTGGGGTGGCAGGCATGGGGAGGGGGAGGCAAAAGTGGTTTGTTCTTGTTGTTTTTGTTTGTTTGTTTGTTTTTTGGAGGGGAACCTGGGAAAGGAAAAATTTACATGTAAATAAAGAAAATATCTAATATAAAAAAATAATAAAAAACCTTTTAATAAAAATTCTTTTTTAAAAAAAAAGAATGCAAAAAAATTAAAAAAATATATTTTAAGTAAATAGAATTAAACCATATTATTGTTTCCCTTTTGTACCCCAACTCTTCCCAGGGACCCCCCTTCAATACCTACAATACCTTTTTTGTCATATTCTTTAAAATTTACAAAATATTGTAACAATAAAAATGAGTATTATAAAAGTTGTTTGATATAAAACAACAATCAATTTAACAGTCTTATGTAGATGCTTGTCTACAGCAAAACTGAAAATACATATGTTTTTCTCAATATAAATTTTAAATAACTCCAAACATATTAACTGTATATTTTAAAATAATACATCACTACTAGTATTTTCTTAAATGAACATAAATATATAAAGTCTTTTTGTTTGTTTGTTTTGTATTTCATAGAGCTTAAAATCTTGGTTCTTACTGTGGTACAAGCCCAAAATAAGAACAATTTTTAGACATTGAACTTCATTGTAATATGGCTGTACTTCAATGACCCTCACATCACCAAAGGATTTTACCTCCATCATAGCTAAGCTAAGAGTTGACATGTCTGCTGCACCAAAGAATGAATTGTAGGCACGATTTTTGGATACAAATTTTTTGCTATGGTCAAAGCTATTTGATTTGAGTGAGTGTCTTCATTCTCAGCCCACAGAGAACAGGTTACATTCATTTAAGAAATGATGTGTGTATTAAGATGGTCTATCAGTGAAGTCACTCACCAACTGTTTCAATGAACAATGGTTCTGCTTGGAGTGTGGAACAGACACTAGGTGAGGGTAAGAATCTAGTTCATTAGCTGTGATAATTTTGAAAAGCATTCATCTCAGAGGAAGTAATTTATAAAGTCCTCTTCTTCAAACTTGATACAATAGTTACAAACATCAAGCAAAGGATTCAGTCTTACTCTTTGTTGTTCTCTTACAAGCCACCTCCCTAGTTAATTGTCTACATTTCTTTTGGCTACATACATACATTTGAAATATGTAAGCTGTTCTGAAAACTATAGTATAGTGTAAAAACATCAAATAAACAATCCTACTAATATAGAGGCTGTGATAGAAGAAGAAAGATTTCAAGACCATTATGTTTTACACAGCAAGACAATGCCATGTACAAACAAGCAGAAAGTGTATATGGATTGTACAATATTGGACCTATTTCTCCAATTACCAAATTAGAGGGACCATTTTATGACAATCAACAAATTTCTAATTCCTCATATTTTTGGATTTAAATCCATTAGGATATGATGGTAATATTAATTTTCATATTAAGATATTAAGAAAAAGTAATTGTTACTTCCTGTTATTTTTGTTGTAAGAGGTGTAATTAGGTTTATGTGGGTTTGTTGAAAGATTATTTTCTTGCTTCTTCTAGTGTGTAGTTTTGCTCCTTATGTTGGTGTTTTCCATCTATTATCCATTGTAGGGCTGGATTTGTGTAAAGATATTGTGTAAATGTTGTTTTGTCATGGAATATCTTGTTTTCTCCATCTATGGTAATTGAGAGTTTTGCTGGGTATAGTAGTCTAGGCTGGCATTTGGGTTCTCCTAGGGTCTGTATGACATCTGCCCTGGATCTTCTAGCTTTCATAGTCTCTGGTGAGAACTATGGTATAATTCTGATAGGCCTGCCTTTATAAGTTACTTGACCATTTTCTCTTACTGCTTTTTAAATTCTTTCTTTGTTTAGTGCATTTGGTGTTTTGATTATTATGTGTTGGGAGGAATTTCTTTTCTGGTCCAGTCTATTTGGGGTTCTGTAGGCTTCTTGTATGTTCATGGGCATCTCTTTCTTTAGGTT
>JADRCD010165961.1:0-16376 GCA_019843815.1 Montemys delectorum | reverse complement strand
GTGTGTGTGTGTGTGTGTGTGTGTGTGTGTGTGTGTGTGTCTGTCGCACACAAAAGAGTGCATGAAAGAGAGCGAGAGAGAGAATGAGAATATCTGTGTATGTATTAATGGAATGTTGTCTTGAATGAATCGCTGGGAAGAAGGGAGAGCCTCAAGCTTCTCTGTTGTTTGGACCCCCACTTGGCATGAGAAAGAAGCTCAGGTACATCCCCCAGGTTAGTGAAAATCAGAGGATTCTCAGACAGTAGCCAACAGGCCTCAATCAGAAGGACCAGACAAGATGAGACGGCTGCCTGCAGAGGAAAAGCTTAGGAAAATGAGGTTCCCAGTAGTTTACTCAAGTCTCTGTTTTCTAGACACCAAGATGGCTGCTCCATGACTAGGGTTGCTCCGTAGCAGTGTGCACTTTAAAATGATTGGGTGTTGGAGTATTGCAGTCTCTGAAACAGCATGGCTTGATGAGTTTACAGATTATGTGAAACTAACTTCCCATTTGACAATTACTGATTTGCAGTGATCGATATAGTTATGAATGTTTAAACTGACCAAGAATGGCACTTGAGGCCAGACTCACCACTCTGTGATTCCCTATTCCCTGGGGGCTCAGCAAACCTGAGTGGCTGGGCAGGGAGGGCTACCAGTGGGTGCAGAGTCCCTCTAGTGGCCATTTCTGTTTTATTTGACGACACACAGCAAGTTCTCTTGGGCTTAAATTGACTGGAGACTTTGGGGTAAAGACTAACATACATACACAGGGGGCGCTCTGTCCAGGAGAAGAGTCCGACTGGCATTTGTGGCTGTGTTTGAAATGTAAATGTACTCCTGTGTGTTCCTGTAAATATTTAATATGTGTCTCAGACGTCCTTTGAAATGGGAGGGGATCGATCTTGGGATAATTTCAAATGGAATAGAGTATTTTGATATGTTCATTGAAAGGGTGATGTGTACATACTTATATTGTATATATGTGGTGACATGCATTGGCTTTTGTGCAGAAACAACCTGCTCTCTGTGCTGCTGTTGGACAGTCAGTGTTTTAATGTTTCTACAGTTTTCCTATTGCACGATTTCATATTCTGCCAATGGTGAGTGGCACCCATTCTTTGTAACCGTTTAGTGCTGTAAAGAAATATTCCAAGTGTCATTAGGATTGTCGCTGCCAGAACTGATATGCATGGATGGCACTTAAAATAAATATATTATGACAACTGTATTTGCAGCCTGATGGTCTGTGTTATTTGCTTCAGTTGAGGAAGCCATCCTGAAGCCAGTGGCCAGGCCATGGAGCCCTTGGAGACCCAGGCATTGCCGCCTTAGTACTGAACTTAAAGCTGTTTAGTCTCTGCACCTCACTTCCTGAGCAGACACTTGGGCAAGCCCTCCTGAGAGAAAGCCAGAAGAGGAAGCCATAGTTCCAGCCTTTAATGCATACATTCTTGCCTGGGATGAGCAACAGGCAGCACCTGACCAGGGAGGCCACCCTGGAAGTTTCCCTGGTGAGAAGCAGAGGCTTAGGAAAGCCTCTACAGAGAAGGCATTGCAGGTCATCCTCCAGAGGGCCTGAGGCCAGCAGTCATCACCCTGACACTGCTGCTCCATGCTCTGGCTCAGACTGGATTAGGGTGGGGGCAGTAGACAGGCAAGAAACATGAGGCCTGCACAAGAAGAGCTTGCCCCAGTGGGGAGAGACGGCTATGGAGAGGTAGCTTGGTAGCTAGGAGCATGGTTCATTCTTCTGGAGGACCCTAGGCCCTTTCCCACAAGCACTTGGAGCTCCAGCTCCACTCACCTGCAGACACACAATTATTTTTTTGTTTTTTTGAGACAGGGTTTCTCTGTGTAGTCCTGGCTGTCCTGGAACTCACTCTGTAGACCAGGCTGGTCTCGAACTCAGAAATCTGCCTGCCTCTGCCTCCCAAGTGCTGGGATTCAAGGCGTGCACCACCACCGCCCAGCCAGACACATAATTTTTAAATAATAAAAGTCATTAAGATCATGTAAAGCAAAGGCTGCATGGAATGCCTGTGATCACCAGGGGGCAGCCCTGCCTGGTTTGTGCCTCTCCTTTCTGGAAGGGTTCCTTTAACTCTGGGCTATACCACCCCTTTGCACAACCCAGAGCTTAGAGCAGAAGAGGCACCTTCCCTTGATGTCTGTGTCCCCTTTTCTTGTATGGTAGCACCGCTGGCTGGAGATGCCAGACCCCCTGCTGTTCTCAGCCTACACATCATGTAGGGTCACTCCACAGCTGCCTTGGCTAGACCCTAATGAAGTTCATCCCCCCCCCCCCCAGGGATCCCCACACATATGCTCTCGTGCGCGCACACACACCGGCTGACATTCTTCCTGCAGGTGTGGCTCTGGCAAGCACACCTTGCCCTCTCCAGCCTTGCCTATGAGCTTGAGCAGTCCTGGATGGTGTCCCATTCGAGGCTCTGTCAAGTGCATTATGATTATTGCCACCATTTGCCAGCTCCCTGCCCGTACTTGACAGCCATTATCTGCCTCAGCACTCCCAGCCACCTCATGGGGTCAGTGTCCTAATCTGCTTTTTACTGCCGGGGATTGCCACTCTGAGGGGTGAAGTGTTAGCTCAAAGGTCACTACCTGTGAGTGGGAAGACAGCCCAGATCTGCTGCTTTCTAAAGTCTGTGCTTCCCATAGAGGCTGTTTTCCTTTCACAGCAGTCCCAGGAAGGAGCCTTTGACTTCCCTCTCCCCGGCCCACCCTACCCTAGATCCTGCCCATGTCCCTATTTCCCTACCGTGGAAAGTCCCTATGTCACCTCTTTGCTCTTAGCTCCCTCCACCCCAGAGGTTAGAGGGAACTTCCTATCTCAGACAAGTTAACGATATCAAAGGACATTTCTCAGCTTCCCTTCCAATGCCTGAGTGATGCTCAGGATGCAGGAATGGTCCTATCTCGGGGTGAGGGGGAAGGGAGACAGGCAGACAGACAGAGACAGCGTGATGGTTAGGTAGTTGTCACTGTGCAGTCTGAGTAGCAGTGACTGACTTCTTGTTCCATTTATGTGTGTGTTTATTTTGTGTGTGTATGTAGGCACAGATGTGGATGTATGTTAATTATGAGCATACATACTTGTGGAGGCCCTGGGTTGAGTTCTGGTCAATGAAGCAGGTTCTCAGTCAAAACCAGAGTTCACTAGTAATGGCTAATTTCTCTAGGCAGCTTGCCTTGGGGATCCAATCTCCCATCTTCATAGGCTTCCAACCCACTCACTCAGCTTTGATGTGTTCTGGGGATCCAAGCACAAGTTCTTAGGGTTACTCAGAGGACTGGAAATAGGACAGGTCTTGTGGGGTGGGGTTGTCATGGGAGGTACACTTAATTTAGGAGCATCATCTTAAGTTACATACCCAGGGGTTGTCGCAGTTGGGCCCCATGAGTCTCCTCTAGGTAATTTTTCTCCTCACATGCCTGGGTTGACCCTCTTGCTTCTCTCCCGGGTAGTGTTGTTTTGGGCTAAATGGCAGATGAGTGCCTGTGCCTGCCCATACTTTCTCATCCTAGCAGAAACTGATCCTTTGTCGTTTAACCAGTGGCTAGGAAAGTTCTCGGCAGACCTCAAGGGGCCAGCACAACTGATGCTTAAGGCAGTGGGAAGAGTGCAGGCTTTGGAGTCCAATGCCAGGATTCTCTGTGGGCCAGACACTGCCTTCCCTGAACGTCAGCTTCCTTTTCATCTGAGCAAAATACCTTACCTCAGAGTGGTGTTGAGAAGCTGACAAGTGCATGGCAGCTGTGCACTGTACTGAGACCCAAAGGAGTGGCTCCCCTTCCCTCCCTCCCTCTGCTCTGGCCAGGTTGCCACAAACAGCTGATTCCCCTCCCCCAACACATTCCCCTCATACCTGCTGAGATGGAGGCCTTCCATTCTGTACACTCACCGTTAGTGAGCATACCACCTAGCTTAGTCCTCTGCTGCAATGTCCCTGTGCACAGTGGCTCTGCCAAGGTCTCCTAAACTGATTCTCACTGTCATCAGACAAATGCCCAAGCTTGGTACTATTAGAGCCCTGCTGTGCTTTAGCCCAAACCAGCTCTCCTTCCACGCAACCTTCCCCACCCACCCACCCCCACCCACCCCCACCTCCCCCCCCCCCACCCCCCCCACCCCACCCCCCGTGCCCTAGGTCTGCATCAATTAGTCAAAGGCCACTTCAAAGGCCACTTCCACCAGTATGACCTGGCCTCAGGGACCTGAGTTCCAGGCTTTATTCCCAGCACGTCCCACAAGGAGTCCGGTGAAAATCCATCCACGTCCTGTCTCAATTTGGGCTCCTCTGAAGGGTGTGTGTGTGTGTGCTCGAGCGTGTGGGCCTCCAGGAGGAAGAAGAGGAGGCAGCTGCTGTGTGTGAATGGGAACAGATGGCAAATGGGTACCCATCATCTCATCCTGGCCAGCCACAGAGGGATGACTTGACTGGGCAAACAAATACACACCCTCTCCATTCCCCAGCTGCCCCTTGAAGCATCAAGAGGAAGCTTCCACCCGCCTGGGGCCCCCCGGGAAGGGGAACTGGACTGGGGCTCTGGCCAGGGCCTCTAAGGACCATCAGCTGCCACTTCCTCTGTGATACGAGCACTCTGATCATTCATTTTCTTCTCTGCAGTGTGGGCATCGCTGACTCTTGGTAGATCATTTCTCTTTCTTCCCTCAAAGAGGAGGTTTGTGTGGTGCCAGGATCAGTATAGAAGGCACTGAGGAAGTTCCTCATTGCACCCAGTGGAAGGCCAGCTTTTTCTTTGGCATTTCAGAAAAGTGGATTCGGTTCTGGAATTTATAGCTATATGACCAGAGTTGTCACCACATCCACCTGGCAGCAAATGTGAAAAATTATGCCTTCCTCTGGGCTGAAGGTGCTCAAAGCTTGTGTTTACACGTGTGCCATTCATTGGCCCTGTGCCTTCTGCAGTGCAGTCAATATGACCTTACCAAGCAGCCATGTGCGTACATGTCCTCAGGAAGTCAAAGTTTCTTAACCCCAGTGAGTTCCTGCTCGACACCCCCACCCTTTAAAATGGGATCATACAGTGTGTGTGTGTGTGTGTGTGTGTGTGTGTGTGTGTGTGTGTGTGTGTATTCATTGCCAAAGCTATTGGGTTCACAGACAGTGAAATTATCAGGCAGTTATGGCTTCCTGGATTCCCATGGCAACCAGAGATTGTTGCAACCTTCGAAGCACATTTACAAGCTTCACAGGTTAGACTAAAATGCAGACCACACCTCTCAAGGTCGCACGGAGGATCAGGCTTAGTGTCTCCAAGCTCTTTCTGGGCTTTGTTCCCGATTTAGGCCCATGGGCTTACAGGCAGGAGACGTGGTGGAGGATTTAAGTTTGTAGGGGACCTGACGTTCATGGGCACTTGGGAATCAAATGAGGTCACCCAGACACAGCCCTTAAACTGAATCTGTTGGCCAAAAGCAATAGTATCAGTCTCTTTGAGAAGCCCAGGGTATACCCCAGCATCAAGTAGAAATCCCCAACTTCCAGCGTTGAAGTTAGGACCAACTGTGTTGGGCATAGTGTCAACTGATATCCATAGCTGCAGAGCATTCTGCCTGGGGCCTGGCCTAGCCAATTGCAGAATTGTCTGCCACAGTTATTAACTACTGTGCTTGGGACGAGCCTTGCCACTTTCTGTATTTCCATAGTGGCATCCCCCCGCCCCCGCCCCTGAGTTCAGGTCTTGTTTAAGCATTGGGCCAGGCAGCTTATGCTGGCAGCCTCTCGAAGGCCGTGGAGCTCATGGGAAGGCTTCCAGAACACAAAGGAGTAGAAATGGTCTTAACCTTAACTCTGGGCTTCAGGGGCCCCTGAAAGTTGCTAGAAAACGTTGAGATCTGTGGTGGAGCTGTTCTTTTCACCTGTCACCAGCACAGAAGCTGACACTTAAGGTCACGTGACTCAAATCTGGGGGCTGTCTAGCTCTGGACAGAGCCTGAGCTCTGGCATTCCCTCCTACTCTCTGGTGTAGTGGTTTGAGATCCTGGTTGAATGAGGTACTCATCAGGGGCTGACCTTGAATGCCAGCCAGGTACCCTGGCTTCCCTCTGAGGTTTGGGACAGTGGCTGATTGTCCCTACATAGTGCTGTGGCTTGGAAGGCCATGGAAGTGCACGGGCTTGCCAGAAGAGGTAGTCCTTAAGTATGGGAGACCTGAACAGTCTCAGAGTCATGAAGTGATGAGATGAGATATGGTATGCTGGAAGCTGAGGACAAGGCTTGGGCTTCAAGGAGTACAACTAAGGTCCAATTTCTAGCAGCTTTAATGCAAGCTGATGAGGTCATAAAGAGGCAGAGGATTAAAGTCCGAGCTGGCCCCAGGTTGAACAGGCACCATAGTGGGAAAGGGGAGAAGAGTAAGTTCCTAGTTCCCAGAGCAGAGTTTGGGGGCTGGGTGTTGGATGGGGCCAGACCCAAGGGGATAGGACCGAATAGCAACTTCCTCTTTCCCACAGTATGGAACTGTATCATCCTGAAGGTCAGATGGAGCAGCTCCCGGGCAAAAGAGACAGCAGGAATGGAAACCCTTTTCCCTTCCCCCTAGTCACAGCCACACCTGAGGAGGGAAGACAAGAGACACCTTGAGTCAGAAAAAAAGGGTTCCCCTAGTCCAGTCCCACCCTAAAGCCAAATCAAATCCCAGCACAGCCTTAGGCTCCCACGTCATCCCAGACCTAACCCAAATCATAAACCCAGCCCCACCCCATCCATCTCCAACTTCACTGTAAACTTTCCTCAATTGCAATCCCACAAGGAATGCAAACCCAGCCCAGCAGCCTCCACACTCATTAGTCTCCACCTCAACCTCTATTCTAACCAGCATCCACTTCCAAACCCAACCCTAACCTGCTCCGTGCCCAAAGCCAACTTGGACTAACAGGAACTACCATTCCCAGATGCTACATCAAACTCCCCCTAAACCAGCCCCTGACCTGGCAGCTGCTGGCCCTCATATTTGCCCAGCTCTCCCCTGTCACCCCAGTGCACCCTTGGAGAGTCTCCCCTGCTCCTTCTGCCTCACACCAGTCCTTGCTACATCAGTGAGTTTATCTCCAACCCAGCACACGGGTACCCTGCAACTATGAATTCAGGAGCTCAGCACCCTTGCTAGGCCCTCTCAACAGGTCAATGTGGAGCATGTGGCTGCACAGGTATTGTCTGCTGGCACACAGACACACACACACCTCCACACTGTTTCCTGAAAAACACATGCACCTCCTCACATATATGCACAAACAGCTTCAGGATGTGTATACACACACACACACACACACACACACTAGTGTGAGCACACATCTCCAGTACATAGGCACATAGACTCCTTAGTGTACACATAAATGTAACCGAGCATCTGCACATGGTGTGTAGATACTCTGGCACATGTAGGCCCACAATACTTCAGTGCACACACAAAGCCCTTTGCACACATGCCTTTCAGAATACCTACATGTGCCGTTCAATACACACCTCATATGGACTCACGAGCATCTCTGTACACATACACACCCCTTGTACACACCTCATGCAATCTGCATCTCAGTGCCTGCAGGCATTTGCATATGTCCCCACAGTAGGGGTTGGGGGGATAGATAACAGAAGTCCAGTCTAGAACAGCAAGGCAAGACCCAAATGTTTCCTGACCTTGCCCCAGGTTTAGGTACGTTCTAGTTTCTTCTTACAAGGGTCCTCTCTCCAGCCCCTTCTTTACTACTCACATCCGAGAATGCCGTCCCTCACCCTGGCTGTCTGGGAATGCAGGCAGTGTGGTGAAGCAGGGCGAAGAAAAGGATGCTCCCGCACAGCTTTCTCTAAGGTCCTGGGGCTTGTACACCCTAGATCCTGCAGTGAATATACAAGTTGCCCCAATCCTAGCAAGGGTCAGATTAAAGGGGCCTAGATCCACATGGGTCATCTCAGCCACTGAGAGCAGGGCAGGACAAGGGGCCATAAGGTCTGACTGGGCTAGACAGGTAGCCATCAGAAGAGACAATGGGGACCAGGAGCCGCTGCTGCCGTTCATACAGTACCTTCTTCATCAAGGGCTTCCTGTGTGCCAGGAACTTCATGGAACACTTAGGTCCTCATAGACTCCTTAGCACGAAGACATCTGCCAACCAGGGAGGTATTCACATTGGTCTGCACAGAGAACCTGACAGAGCAACGAGACTTGGAGTGGAAGCCACATCGAAAACAAGCCGCTGGTAGGGTTTGAGTGCATGCCTTGAGAACGGCAAAGTTGAATCCCAGAGACCAAGGCTGGACTTGTCTGGGTCTTGTGTTCCCACTCTCCGCTCCCTCTGGGCTTACTTGCTCTTCCCCTCCCCCTGAACATTCCAGGCTCAGCTCACTTCTTGCTCCTCCTAACAGCCTTCTGTGGATGGATGGGAGATGCCTCTTCTGTGCTCCCCACCCCCACGCTAATGGCCCTGTCTCTGTTGTCACTGTTGTCACAGTCACCTTGCTGGGCCTCCTTCTTCAAGGGCAGGGCTGGGTCTGCCATCCTGGTCGGGAGTAAATCCAAGACCCAGCCCAGCTGTGGGTCAAAGTAGGGCCCAGGGAGGGGCCAGGGCTCTGCCAGGCTCTGTTGATCCCTTATCTCCCAGGCTCCCCTGGCCTTATCTGATGGGGCTCAACAGGCAGCCGATGAGGCTGACAAGGCCCCAGGGTTACTAAGTAACCCCAACCTCTTTAAAAGCCCCACTGTTTACCCCAGACACCAGTACTGGCCCGTTCTCTGCACTGCATACTACTGCTACCATGAATACCTGTGTGATCGCTGTGCTGTGCCTCCTGGGTGCCTTGGCTGTCCTGGTAGAAGGGGTCACTGTGCAGGTATGGCCCCATCTCTACTTGGTCTAGCCCCATCCTTGGAATCTTGAAACAAGGGATGGGCGGCTTCTGGGACCCCTGAGACCTGCCAGCCATGCATATTTTCCCTTCAAACATGGAGGAGGAAAATGCTCCGGGAGACATCGAGAAACACCAGTTGGGAAAGGCAGCAATAGCAGTGCCTTCAGTCTGGCTGCTCCAGTGTCCCACTGTGACCCTGCAGGCCCGGGGAGGTGGGGTTGGTGGCATTTCACAGAACAGAAACATGAGCTTCACTAAGGTCTCCAAACAGCCAAAGCTGGTGGCTGAAAGGGAGGCGGCTGGGCTCAAATCTAGGCATCCATTGCACCCATGGAGACCTAGATGGTCGGGCATATCTACTGGTGACACCAGACACACGCTGGTTGTCAGCAAGCAGGGATCTCGCTCTCTCAGGGATGCCCCTGGGTTCCTTTTATTGCCTCCGATAGGCTGGAGTCTGGAGGTAGAAGCCTTCAGGCAGGAAAAGATAGCCTGGGCTAGCATGACCGCAGAGAAGGATGGCAGTCCGCCCTCATGTGACACCCACTGCATCCCTGGCTCTTTATAGCAGCTTCCCCGTTCATCACGTGATAGTATGCAGTACTTAAGGCCTCTAGCAAACCCAGGGACGCAGAGGTCTGACCACAGGTTGTTCCGTAGATTGTCTCAAGCAAGCCACCCAGGCTAGGGCTGCCTGCATGCTCTGCCACCCATGCTCTGGCTGCCTCTTTCAGGATGGAGACCTTTCCTTTCCTCTGGAGTCAGTGAAGAAACTTAAGGATCTCCGCGAGATACAGGAGCCCAGAAGTAACAAGAAGTTTCCTCCCAGGCTTCTTCAGCTATGTAGCCACTCTGCCTTTCCAGAAGCACTGAGGCCAGTCTGTGAGAAACCCGACGCTGAGGAGATCCTGCAGAGGCTGGGTAAGGGGCCTCTTGGCGAGTGTGATTGGGACATCCTCTCATTGGTTGGGGCTTGAGGAGGAGGTGTGCTCTGATTGGCTAGTTCTGAGCGGTACTGGTTGAAGCCTCTTAGAAAGGCCTTCATTCAGAAGCATGGTTTGTTAAAAGGAGTCCTGCATCCCATCTTCGGGTCATACATAACTCCATCTCTGGTCTGGTAAGAGGCTGCACTCTGGCTGGCTTCAATAATTCATATGCCCCGTTTGAGGCAGAAAGTCCAGAGGGTCAGAGGAGGAGATCAGCCTGCTAGGATTATACCGGTGGCTGGTGACAGATAGCCAAACTCTAGAGAGGCAGGGGATACGAGGAAAGGGTGGCTGTCTCTCACCAAGACTCCTTCTTTCTTGACCAGAGGCCATTGCTCATGACCCAAACACATGTGAGATCTGTGCCTATGCTGCCTGCACGGGATGTTAGAGTGGTGTCGCTTGCCTTTCAGCCCACGTGGGAGCCTCTCTACCTTCTAGAAGCAGCGGGTCTAACAAGCTCATACTCCTAGCCTCTCAGCCTGCCCTGGCCACTGTGGGGAGGAGGCTGAGGAGACAACTACCTGGAGAAGCCTTGCCTGAGGGCTATGTTAACCCTCAGCCAATAAACCAAACTTCAGAACTCTGCGCGGTGCCTTCGTTTCTTCCCTCGCTGTCCGTCTAGCGCTGCCCCGGTGCAGTAAACACCCAGCTGCCCTCAGAACCGTGGGGTTCGGTGTCCAAAGTAGAAGGTTCCACTTCCTTGCCAACTTCCCCCAACCTTGAGACGACCACCACCACACACAGGTACAGGGACCCACCAGAGAGGGCAGAGTTTTTCTCACGTTTCTCCTGGGGTCACTAAGCTGTCGCTTACGCTGCAGGTGAGGACAGGAATTTTTGTCTGAGCTGGTTTGAGTGTTCCGTACTCACAGGCCTTTGGCCCACCACTCAGGATCTGGCTCCCTCAGACCAGCGGTGCTTTCTTCAGCTCTTTCTAAGATCCTATTCGAACCTGTCCTCTGCACTAGCTGCCTTTGCTGCATGCCTCGTTAGGTTACCAGCCCAGGCTCCATGGCCACTTTCCCCATGGCCTTTCCTGATCTCACCCGAGAAGATTGTTTGTGTCCTGTGGTCACCCAGACCCCTTGTGTATAGCTCTAGGCACCCTGTTGATATCTTCTGTGCAGGGAGAAGTTGTTCCAACCCCGCTCAGGGTTACGTCAATTCCACTAGCCCCCTCCACCCCCATGATGCCTGCTCAACGGTGGTGGCACATGCCTTTAATCCCAGCACTTGGGAGGCAGAGGCAGGCAGACTTCTGAGTTCGAGGCCAGCCTGGTCTACAGAGGGAATTCCAGGGCAGCCAAGGCTACACAGAGAAACCCTGTCTCGAAAAAAACCAAACAACAACAACAACACCAAAGAACAACAGTGTGAGAGGAAAAGCCAGAACTCTAGGCTCCAGCCCCTGGTCTTCCACATCCTATGTGATATTAGGAAAACCATTCCCTTCTCTGTGCCTTAGTTTCCTTCTCTATAACAATATCTAGCTCTATACCACGAATGATACATCCCAGTTCAGGCCTAATATAAACATAGAGGAATTTTAAAAATGGTTTTTAAAGAAAAGGAAGAAAATCAAGGGTCAGGTTGGAGATGACCATATCCAACCCAGGAGTGAGGCCAGTCAGCAAGGACATAGGAGGCAGAGAAAGAGGAGGCTGCTGGAGTCTGTGCTGGGGGAGTGGGTGAAGGGGAATTGCCACAACAAGGGTATGGCAGTGTGCTCACAGGCTTCCTGTGATCTGGATACCTTCTTTTGGCTAAGGCCAGGAAGCTTTGTAAAGGAGGAGGACCTCTTTATTATTCTGGGATCTGCACTGGAATAGGTGGACTTCAAAACCAATATGATGTATGCAAGAAGAGAAAATTCCAGAAGAATGATGGGAACACAGAGGTGCCAGGGTAGTCCAGTCCACACAGTGTGGATCTTGGGAGGCAGACAGGACTGGGTCTCAGCCTGACTCTTAGGAGCCTTGCCCCTCCCTCTGAGGCTTGACTTACCTGTCTGAAAAGGGGCATGGTACACAGCTTCCTCCCAGGATTGCTGGGAGATTTGATGAACTGGGTGGTGGATGGAGTCACTTAGTGCTTCAGCGCTGGAGCCAGATTCATTGAGTGTGACTTTTGATGGCAAGACTCAGTTTCTGTGTCTGCAAGATGGAGACTAAAAGAACTGCTTTGATCAGGCTCGATTCCACTTGTGGGTAGTGGAGGCCACAGGACTAGGAATTTAAAGTCGTCCTCAGCTCCTAGCCTGAAGCTCCACCTCACAAACAAACCCACAAGAGAAGAAAAGTCTGCTTTGTTACACGGAGCGAAGATTGCACAAAGTAATACTAAAGAGTTCTTTTTAATTTAAGATTTATTTTAATTTTAGTGTATGTACACGCATACATGCTTGGTTCCCTTGGAGGCCAGGGGAGAGTGTGGACCCCCTAGAACTGGAGTTATGGATGATCGTGAGGCACTGCATGGGTACTTGGACTGAACCTGGGTTCTCTGCAGGAGCAGCAAGTGTTCTTAACTCTGAGCCATCTCTCCGGCCCCCTGAGAAAGTTCTCAAGGCTTCCCAATCCCGGAGGCGGTCAGAAGAAGTCAGAAGGAAAGCTGAAAACTGTCTCAGCATAGAAAATGGAAGTGAGCATGCCAACTCCAGCGGGCACCGCAGCGGCAGCTCAGCAGCCAGCACAGAACAATAAGGGCATGCATACGGGAAGCGAGCATTTCAACTTGCCTACCTGACATCACACCCAGGGGATGAAGGAAAGAACAAACTATGTCCAAGTTTTGTAGAAGGAAATAATAAAAGCTGAGGCAGAAATAAAAGAAAAACTAAAAGGTGGGCTGATGATCTTTTCTGGCTTCCAGAAGTCACTGCACACGTGTGGTGCACAGACAAACATACAGACAAAACACCTAGACATATAAAATGATCAAAATAAGAAATAAATAATAAAGTAAATAAGGTAAGAGTAGCAAGAGAGGCATCTTGTTCTTGATCTAGATGTATATATGTGTGTGTATTTTATTTATTTATTTATTTATTCATTTATTTATATGTGTGAATGTCTGCATGTGTTTACATACACTGTGTGAGAGTGGTGTACTTTTCTTTGACATGGTGCTAGAAGTTCTAGCCACTAAACAAGAAAACAAAAGCACCCAACTCAGACAGTAAGAAATATAATTATCTCTGTTTGCTGATGGCACAGTCTTAAAACTCCAAAGGGCTTACCCAAAAACCTCATTATAACTAATAGACAACCCAGGAAGCATCAAGATACAGAATTAATACTCAAAAGTCTCTGCATTAACAATAAGCTCCTCAGAACACAAAATCAAGGAAATTCCTTTCACAATAAGAACAATAACAATAAAGGCAACTATGGAATAATTAAGATAGGAAGTGAAGGAACTATATACTAAGAAAAATATTAATGAGAAAAATGAATGTTCATTTGTTCATGGATTAGAAAAACAATATTAGAATTCCATAGTACCCAATGAAGTCTGTAGAGTCAATGCCACTCTTATCCAAGTTTCAAAGATATTTTTTTATAGAATTAGAAAAAACATCTTAAAGTTCATATGAATTTATACAAGACCTGAATACCCAGTCTGTCCCAGAACTAATTACATGGATGACCTTGAATTTAGGATCGTCCTGCCAGGATTATAGGTGTGAGCTTCCATGCCTAGTTTATGTGACACTGTGTGTCAAACCCAGAGCCTTGTGCATACTAGCCATATTCCAGTCCTAGCCAAATCACCCTTAAACAGATGAATGAAACTCATCACACTTAGAGATTGAGTGGGAAATGTGACATAGTCTTGGGCATTCAAACACTTGGTCCCGGTTGGTAGCACTGTTTGGGAAGACTTAGAAGGTGTGGCCTTGTTGGAGGAAGTATGTCACTGGGGGAGTGTTGTGGATAGGCCTGGTGCTATTTGTATTTTGATGTTAATTTCGCTCTCCTGGGAGGGGCTGCGAACCAGGAGTGAGTCATGTACTCAGGTGACTTCTTGTAAACCATTTCCTAATGAATAAAGGACAAACAACAATTACTAACTAGTACCCTCAGAGCTCCCAGGGACCCAACCACCAATCAAGGACTATACAGGGTGGGACTGAATGTTCTGGCAGCATGTGTATAGTAGAGGACTGCAAATTTGATCATCAGTAGGAGGAAAGGACCTTGGCCTTGTGAAGGTTCTGTGCCCCAGTGTAGGGGAATGCCAGGGCCAATAAGTGGGAGAGGGTGGGGTGGCAGGCATGGGGAGGGGGGAAGCAAAAGAAGTTTGTTCTTGTTGTTTTTGTTTGTTTGTTTGTTTGTTTTTTGGAGGGGAACCTGGGAAAGGGAAAATTTACATGTAAATAAAGAAATTATCTAAAAAAAAAAAAAAAAAAAAAAAAAAAAGGAGCCAGTCAATGGGCAAGTAGGAGGGACTTCCGGGTTGGAGAGGGGAAAAGAGGAAGCAGGAGAGAGAGAGGGTTCTTTTGGAAGGGGATAGTGTAAGGACAAGATGTAATTAGTAGTGTCTCCTGGTTTCAATGGTGGATCTGTGAGGGTTCACCACTGGAGGTTTAGATTTAATAAGGCTTACAAGGTTAGGATTTTAGTTGTTGTGCCCAACAATTGAGTTACCATTATTTCTAAAGTAAGTTTGTGTTGAGTTTTCCTTCACATGGAGGTTCATCTGGGTTCAAGATGGGCAGTAAAGCATAGGTTTGCCTGAAGTGCACCACAAAGGTTGTGGGGGTTTTGAAGCATGGGGCAGGAGTGGTAGTGACCTGCCAGTAGGAACTTAGTGAGCTGGGTGGAGAGATTTTAGAACTCTGAGTCAGAGAGTCTTCATAAGATAAGAACTGGCTAGTGAGACCACCAGGGCAGAGAGTAGCTGGGTGTAGCTTGGGAACTTGTTCTTTTTTAATATTTCCCACAACAAGGGAGGGTGCCATGGACTGGGTTCATTGTGGGAACCTCTTGTTCCATGGGATGAGAGTTCTGGTCAGGTGGGCAAAAAATTTGGCGAAGAAATAATGGCAGAGATGACACAAAGAAGTGTGGGATCTGAATGTATTTCTCAAAAATGGCATGAGGTTTTTACAGTCATTGCAAAAGAGAAATGAGAAATCTAGCAGCTCAATAGTCAAGGCACATCTGAGGCCATCTAAAACACACTGGGTCTAAAACAGCAGCCATCTCCTCTGGACTGGTGCAGCACCCCCGGGCTCCGAGTACGCTCGGGCCGCATGGGCCTGGCCAGAGTCCCAGGGGGCTGCAGGTGGGCCAGCTAGGAGGGTAGAGGCTCGAATGCTGACTGCTGCACACTATCTCACACACACACACACACACACACACACACACACACACACACTCGGCTCAAGGTCCCGCCCATCCTTAGTAAAACACCCACTGTCAGGGACAGAGTGTCCCTGTTGTCCCTGAGAATTTGACCTTATCTGAGTAACAGTCTATTCTTGGAGGAACCATGGAGTGTTCTAGGAAAACCATAAAATGTTTTGTCAATGCTTCTGCTCCGGCCAGGTGTAAAGCCAGGTGTACACCCCCGCCCCACTTCCTCTTAACGCTTCCTTGCTCTGCAAGTATAATTACCCTGCCCTTCTGAAGTAAAGTTAGGCCTTGACAACCGTTTCTGCTTGGCCTCGTTCCTCTCTGTCGCCCGTTTCTCTTTCAGGCTCGGTCCCATTTGGACCCTGGTTAATTACTCGCCCCGCGGGCCGGGGAAAGTGGCGCCCGAAACAGGGACCCCGAAGTACGGACGCTTGCCAGACGGAACACATAAGCGGAGCTCCAGAGACAGAGATCACCACCCGCACTATGGTCCTTCCGCCGCTCACATGGACCGGCGAACGGTAAGCAAAGATTCTTCCCTTCTGTCTCATAGAAATGGGCCAACAGTTGTCAAAGGAGGCAGCCTTCATTAAGGACTTGAAGGCCTCCCTCAGGGAGAGAGGAATCAGAGTTAAAAAGAAAGACCTTATAAAATTTTTTATATTTGTGGATCAGACTTGTCCATGGTTTATCATAGATGGGCCGAATATAAGCCCAAAAAATTGGCAAAGGGTGAGCCAAGAGCTTAATGATAGGCTTACCAAGGAAGGTCCTGATGCTATTCCCTCCACCGTTTTTTCTTATTGGGGCCTCATTCTTGATATCGTTGAGGCAGCCAGTGATGACCCCGATAGACAGCAACTTCTGGCAGTTACTGAAAATTGCCTTAGACCCCTCTCCCGTTCACCCTCTGTCAAATCAGTAGTCATAGACATGAGCCCTGTTAATGGACCGGCATCAGAGTCACAAGGAAGGGTTGTAAATTTGCACCCTTCCCCAACCGGGGGCCTAAAAACATATTTAACAGCCCCTGTCTTTGGTGGCCCTTCAGGAGAGGACCCCCTAGATCCCGGGGACGAGGCTACCCTGGAGGAGGAAGCCGCCCGATATCATAATCCCGATTGGCCCCCCTTGGCCTCTGCACCACC
>JADRCD010165956.1:0-33843 GCA_019843815.1 Montemys delectorum | reverse complement strand
CCCCCCCCCATTCCCAAGAACCCCTAGGGCTACCCAGTTTCACCTGGGCAGTACATACGTCATCACGCAGATATAAAGGAGAAACACTCCTCTCTCCGCCCTCTTTTGCTCTCTCTTCTCTCTCCTTCTCTTTCCGTGCTACTGCCCCCTCTCCTCCTCTTAATTAAACCTCTTTCATGGAACTGTTTGGTCCCAGAGTGTGGTGCTTTCTAACGAGAACATATCGGCCGTTCCTAACACCACCTAAATCAGAAACTATGTGTTGGTGAATTAAAGGTGGTAAGTTAAGAAAATGTATACCAAGACTTAACTTAAAATACTCTAAATTGGGGATAAGGGGTTGGCACAGTGGATTAAGCATTTGCCTCTCAAATGCAATGGCTAGAGTTAGGATGCACAAAACTCAAGTGAAAACTAGTATGCTTGTTAGCCATTTGAAAGCAGAGATGGGGAATATGTAGTTAGCCTAGCAGGAAATGTGGAGCTTTGGTTTCATTAAAAGGTAATGTTTCAATCAGTACAATGGAGAGAGACTGAAGAAGATACCTAACATTAACTTTTGGCTTTTGCATGCATGTTACACATTTATACATGCATACGTACATGCACATATATAGCATACACACAAAGACATGCAAACATTACTCCAAGTTATATAAGTAAAATTGATCCCTTATTTTTCTGGTCCCCTTTTCTTCCTTTCCTATTAAGAACATACAATCTTGAATTCTTTCAATTTTCTCCTTATCCTAGGGTTTCTAGGATAAAACTTTTAGAAATGGAAAATTTTCCCCTAAGCAAGAAAGGAATTACCAGTACTCTGTGTGCTCTTGCAGATAACTTTTTTCCCTTTATTTACATTTCAAATGTTTTCCCCTTTCCAGGTCTCCCCCTTCAGAAACACCCTATTCCATCCCCCCATCCCCTGCCTCTATGAGGGTGTTCCCTTACCCACCCACCCACTCCCGTCTTCCCACCCTGGCATTCCCCTACATTGGGACAACACAGATGTCCCTCAACAGAAGAATGGATACACAATCGAGTATACTCAGCTATTAAAACCAATGAT
This sequence comes from Montemys delectorum, assembly GCA_019843815.1. Lineage (NCBI taxonomy): Eukaryota > Metazoa > Chordata > Mammalia > Rodentia > Muridae > Montemys > Montemys delectorum. The sequence goes on along the minus strand of JADRCD010165956.1, from coordinate 32,774 downwards.
TTCATGAAATTCACAGGCAAATGAATGGAACTAGAAAATATCATCCTGAGTGAGGTAACCCAATCACAAAAGAACACACATGATATGTAGGAGTTGGAGAAGAGACTGAAGGAGCTGAGGGAGCTTGCAGCCCCACGCAGGGAGCAACAGGCCAGACCCCCTGGAGCTCCCAGGAACTGGACCACCAAACAAAGAATATATATGGAGGGACTCATGGCCCTGGCCACATATGTGGCAGAGGATGGCCTTGCAGGTAACTTTAGTGAAGTATGTAAAACCTCTCTTTGCAAGAGGCGGCAATAAATGCTCTGTAAAGCCAGATCTTTGATTACAACTCTTGGATTACAAGTTATATTGGTGCTCAAAAAACTTAAGAATCTGTCTACAAATAATTCGTAGCACAATTTAAGAACTGCTGCACAAAGACATTTGTGTTTATTTTTAAAAAAGAACACTGAAATTTTTCCAGTTAATAATTTATGTCTTGGTGGTATCCAATGAAACAGTAGTGTCTTTGTTATTGAGCTGTCAATTTACTTGTTCCTTTCCTAGGAAGGCTAGAATGCATTGTGTTTGAATAATCTCCCATTAGATACATCGAAATGTGACGTAAAGGTTATGTAAAGTGAGTGTTGATGCATGCCAGTGAATTTGAGAGGCTTAGGCAGGAGGATCATAAATTTGAAACCGCCACGAGCTAAATAGAGATTTTTAGTATATAATGAGACAATAATGAGCTGAAAAAGGCAGGAAGAATGGGGCTAACTCTACTGTACAAATTATGGCAGTGGGGGCCTTCTTAGTGCTCTCCCTCTAAAAAAGAAAATGAAGGGACTGGAGAAATGGCTCAGTGGTTAAGAGCACGGACTGTGTCATCTATATGACCTGGATTCAATTCCCAGCACCCACAGGGCAGCTCGCAACTGTCTGAAACTCCCATTCCAAGGGATCTGAAGCTGTCACACAGATACACATACAGGCAAAACACCAATGGGCATAAAATAAAAGTAAATAAAAAATGAAGGCTTTTGGAACCAAGGTAAATTTGGTATCACAAATAAAATGTTCAAAAATAAAATAACAACAATAATAAAAATAATAATAATAAAAAACAAAAGGTAAATCTCTTAAGAATTGTTATTGTTAATTGTAAGATTTGCTCAAGGTAATGTTGATGGGAATACTAAGAACTGTAAAACTGTCATCCGCTTTGGCTTAAGAGATGGGAAATAAAAACCTCTGGAGAAAGGTCGCTTTAGTTGTAGCTCGAATTCGCATCCAGCACTTCCATTTTCCAACCAAGTCCCTCTCCCACGCGTCCCTTACGCCTGACCCTCTTCGTACCCACGCGTCCCGGGAGCCTGGATTCCTGCGGCCACGCCCACTTTCTGACTCTCCTGGGTCACGCCTCTCAGACTCCACCCCGAAGCCTGGGAGCCCCGAGGCTCCGCCCTCTCGCGTCGCGGAACACCTCCCACCGGCTCCGGAAACGCCTCGGCAGACGCCGGCACGTGACCGTGACGTCACGCGCGCGTCTGCGGTCTGGGCCGAGGGTTCGCGCGTTGGCCGTCGCTCGCGGTTGCCGTCTCTTAAAGAGTGTCGCTGTTTCTGTCGCGGCCTTGCGGCCCGTGAGGGCTACAGCATGTACCACAGCAGCAGCCAGAAGCGGCACTGGACCTTCGCTAGCGAGGAGCAGCTGGCGCGCCTGCGGGCGGACGCCAACCGCAAATTCAAGTGCAAAGCTGTAGCTAACGGGAAGGTGAGGTCCCCGCGAGCCAGCCCCCGTGACCACCCTACGCCTGGGGCCCCTCCCGCAGTCCCGCTTTGCCTGCAGAGCCTGTAGAGCGCTCACCTGGCTGGGTCAGTGCAGACAGGGACTGACGCGACAGCCAAGTCCGGGGCTGGCCGTGGCAGAGGTATGAGTAACATCCTGGGGAATGGCAAGAGCCTTGGAAGAGTTCGGAGTTAGTGGGGCACTCGAACTGGTCACTTGTCCTTCAGGATGTCAGGACAAACCATTGTGTGTAGTTGACAGGAGGGAGGGCAGACACATCCGCGAGTTGTCTAGTGGAAAGTCAGACTGGCAGGCAAGTGCGTGCAGTGCTGGTGGTCATTCGTGGTGGTCATTCTACCCCTGCAGCAGTGGTTGAAGAACGTGCGCCAACAACTTGTAAGCGGAAGTGTAAGGAGGTTGAAATTCATGCCAAAACTGAAGGGAACTTTTCAAAGACTTGAGATGGGGAAATGATGGCTTGTTGGATCTGCTTTCCAGAAACAACCTTCACGCAGAAGGTTGCACAAGGAAAGAAAATAGTTGGCACAATTATGGCTTGTTCTATGGCCCTCTATCCAGGTCTTCCTACAACTTTCTCACTCATTTCTGTGAACTTTATAGTAGCTCCTACAAATTTCAGGCAAATAAGGTTTGTACTTCCAAAACAATGAGGTAGCCAATGAAATGAATTATTTTAATTTGGGTGATTTATTGAGGAGGCTACTTTGGGAGATTTCCAACCCATGAAAATATGCATCTTTTTAATTTACAAATAATAGTATGAAACCTGGGAGTGAATTGGCACATACTCTGTCATGATTGTTTAAAAATGACCAACTGACAGTTTGATAACTTGTGAAATGAAGGCCTAGATTCAGTTTATTGAGTTTGCTTATTATTTTGCTAGATATTTTGCTTAATGCTTAGTAAACAAAAAAGGGAAACAAATGTAAGGTCTATTTTTTGCTGATGGTCTAAGTCAAACTTAAGCAGGACAGAGAAGACAGTTTTACAGTTAATTCACTGAACTTACATTGAAATGTTTGCTCTGTCTAAAGGTTCTTCCAAATGATCCAGTGTTTCTTGAGCCTCATGAGGAAATGACACTTTGCAAATACTATGAAAAAAGATTATTGGAATTCTGTTCAGTGTTTAAACCAGCGATGCCACGGTCTGTTGTGGTAAGTAATGGTAGAGAAGAATATGCTTGTTAGCTGGCTTGAGAGAACTGAACTCTTCTATTCTCCCCCCCCCCCCCCCCCCCCCATAAATTTATTTATTCTTTTCACATTACATCACAGTTGCACCACTTCTTCTCACTCCTGCCCTTCTCAGAGAAGGGGAAGCTCCTCCTCCTTTGGGTACCACTCTACCCTGGGACATCTATTCCCAGAAGGACTAAGCATCTCTCCCACTGAGATCCAGCAAGTCATTCCGATTGGGAAAGGGGATCCAATGGCAAGCAACAGAGTCAGAGACAGGCCCTGTTCCAAATGTTAGGGGACCCATATGAAGACCAAGCTGCACATATGCTACAGATGTGGAGGGTTGGAGGGCTAGATCCAGCTTTCTTTGGTGGTTCAGTCTCTGTGAGCCCCCATGGGCCCAGATTAGTTGGCTCTGTAGGTCCTCCTTTGGAGTCCTTGACTCCCCTGGCTTCCTCAATTTTATCCACAAAACTCCCTAAGCTCTTCTTGGTGTTTGGCTCTGGGTCTCTGCATCTGTTTCCATCTATTGCTGGGTGAGGCCTCTCAGAAGACAGTTATGCTAGGTTCCTGTCTGCAAGCACAGCAGAGTATCAGTAATAGTGTCAGTGGTTGGCTCTCTCCCATGGGATGGGTCTCAAATTGAGCCAGTCATTGGTTGGCCTTTCCCTCCAGTCTCTGCTCCATCTTCCTCCTTGCATATCTTATAGGCAAGACAAATTTTGGGTTGAAGGTTTTGTGATGGGTTGGTGTCCTTTCACTGGAAGTCCTGGGTAGCTACAAGAGATGGATATTTCAGATTCTATATCCCCTGCTGGTAGAAATCTCAGCTAGGGTCATCCCTGGAAGACTCCCCTAGCCTCCAGTATCCTGGGGTTTTGCATTACTTCACTCAGATGATAGTCTCAAGTTCTATCCATTTGCCTGCAAATTTCATGATGTCTTTGTTTTTGATAGCTGAATAGTATTCCATTCTGTAGATATACTACATTTTCTTCATTCTTCACTTGATGGACATTGGGTTGTTTCCAGTTTCTGGCTATTATAAATAAAGCTGCCATGAATATAGTTGAGCAAGTGTCCTTGTGGTATAGTGGTGCACCTTTTGGGTATATGCCTAGAAGTGGTATAGCTCAGTCTTAAGGTTTAAGTCTTAATTTTCTGAGAAACTGCCAAACTGATATCCAAAATGGTTGTTTAAGTTTTGTACTCCCACCAGCAATGGAGGAGTGTTCCCTTTGTTCCACATTGTCACCAGCATGTGCTGTCACTTCTGTTTTTGATCTTAGCCATTCTAATTGGTATAAGAAGGAATCTCAGAGTCCTTTTTATTTGCATTTTCCTGATGACTAAGGATGTTGAACATCTGTCAGTGCTTCTCAGCCATTTGAGATTCCTTTGTTGAGAAGTCTCTGTTTAGTTCTATACCTCATTTTTAATTGGTTTGCTTGATTTTTTTGGTGTCTAATTTTTGAGTTCTTTATATATTTTGGATATTAGTCCTCTGTTGGACAATCCTGTACAATAAAAGAATTTCTGGAGGTATCACCCTCCCTCATTTCAAGCTATACTACAGAACAACAGTAATAAAAACTGCATGGTGTTAGAATAAAAACAGACAGGCCGATCTGTGGAATAGAATTAAAGACCCAGAAATAAACCCACACACCTATGAACACTTGATATTTGACAAAAAAATCAAAACCATACAATGGGGAAAAAAAGCATCTTCAACAAATGGTGCTGGTCTAATTGGCTGTCTGCAGATAGACCCATATATATCACCCTGCACTAAACTCATATCCAGATGGGGTAAAGAAAGTATGGCAGACAACAAAGTCCTGTGTTTGAACTCATTGGCACAGGAGACAAATTCCTGAACAAAACACCAGTAGCTTAGGCACTAAGATCAACAGTTAATAAATGTGATTTCATGAAACAGAAAAGTGTTTGCAAGGCTAAGGACACCATCAGTAGGACAAAACGGTTGCCTATAGAAAGGGAAAAGATCTTTTACTCTTTACAAGTAGCAAAATTGTGTTTATGTTAGAGTTTTCTTTGAGGTTGTAATAGTCCTAACTCCAGACTAAATGCGACTCAAACTATTTGGCAAACTATAATTGAAAAAAAAAAATCTAGTAGTTTATTTCTTCTCATAGTGTGGTCCAACATAGGCCATGTCATCAGAAAATGGCTCTCTTGTCATGACTAGAATCTCAGGCTCCTGCCCTCTGGTGACTCTTGGAGTGCGTAACCTAGTAACCCTCTGCTTCTGGATGGAATGAGCTGGAACTGTGGGGAAGGCATAGCTGCTCCATTAATCTTGGGCTGAAAAGTGAGTCATTCCACTAATTGTGTTAACTTTAACAGACAAAAGCCATACCTTGAATGTGGCTTCTGTCCAGATGCTTCGGTCCCTGTATCAAGGCATGAATTTTAATGTACGTTAGCCACCATAACATGCTTAAGTGAAAGTTGTATATGAATCAGTCACATTTTTTTAAATACTGGTATTTTCGTACATGTATCAGTATAATGAATGTGAGAAAAAATAATTTTGTGAAATTTTTAAAGGCCTAATTCATAGTTGCTATATTTTATGAGTTAGGCCTCTCCTGTGTCATTTTATAGTGTGCTGTACAGGTTGTGACATCTTCATTTTTCTTCTCATATTCTTTAGTAGAATTGAGATTAGAATATAAACTAGTGCTTTTTCAACTTAACTAAACTCAGTTCCTGTTTGAAATGCTTGTTGATTTATGTTCCAGCTGCTACTCTTGCCCTAAGATCTTTTAATACTTTGATTAGAGGATATTAGAGGTGACACTGTTGTTTTCTTGGTGGCTTTGTTTATTTTGTTTTCTCGAGGTTGTCCTCTATGAGTCATGTTGGCCTTGAGTTTATTATATTCCAGAGGATGAACTTGAACTTCTGATCCTAGTGTTTAAACCTCCCTGGGACTGTAGGCACTACACATCTGGTTTTACTTAGTATCCAGGATCAAATGCAGAGCTGCATCCATGCCTGGCAGGCACACTACCTACTGAGTATATCCCAGGCTTAAATGTCTCAGTATTAATTTATGTGGCTCTTAGTGCTATGTTTTCTCCTGGGGTGGGAATAGGTAACCTGTGGTACAAGCTAAACAATGAAGAAAAAAGATGGTGTTAACGGTGTCCAAAACACTTTTATCTTGCTTATTACTCTCATGGCTTGTTGGTTGTAAAGGTCAAGTATGAAAGGCTGTTGTACTGGCTGGTTTTGTGAGTCAACTTGAGTTATCACAGAGAAAGGAGCATCGAGGAAATGCTTCCGTGAGATCCAGCTGTAAGGCATTTTCTCAATTAGTGATCAAGAGTGGGAGGGCCCATTGTGCATGATTCGATCCCTGGGCTGCTAGTCTTGGATTCTATAAAAAAGCAAGCTGAGCAAGCCAGGGGAAGCAAGCCAGTAAGTAACATCCCTCCATGGCCTCCGCATCAACTCCTGGTTCCTGACCTGCTTGAGTTCCAGTCCTGACTTTGGTGATGAACAGCAATGTGGAAGTGTAAGCTGAATAAACTCTTCCCTCTCCAACTTGCTTCTTGGTCATGATGTTTTGTGCAGGAATAGAAACCCTAAGACAGCTGTTTTCTTAGTTTCCTAATAGAGAAAAACTATCTAGGCTCCTCCATTTTTATAATAGGAAAAAAGGGAAGAACATTGAAAATATTAAATTCATTATTATTTATGATTCATTTTAAAATTGTAGACAAATCTGAGAGAGGAGATAGTCATAAACAGTAGCAGATACAGTTGATTAGTTTCTATGATGAAACTGGGTTTGATTTTTTTCGTTCCAGAAACTGTAGAATGAGCTGGCAGGCTTAATTATCTCTTTGGGTCAAGCTGTCTTTCAATGAACTTTATAAAATTCATCTATACAATGAATACAGTTATATTTTTGTTATTGTTGTTTAGTATAAGTTGACAGCAACTCTTGAAACATTTAAATGAAGGATTTTTTTCCTGTTATCTAATAAATAAGTGGTTATTTTACTGTTAAGTGATTCAGTAGGTAAAGATAGAGTTCTTAGTTGAATGTAGTCTCTGACCCTTGATAAATGTCTGAATAAATAGGCTCACTCATGCTATTTCATTTTCTGTGAAGGTAGCAATTTTACTACTGTGTTATAAGGATTGGGATAGATTGATACTGCTGTGTTTTGCCCAGTGGGACTTATTGGATGGGAAGTATTCAGGCAAATGTGAGGTGCTATAGTTTGGCAGTAGTCGTCATGGTTCATCACAGACTTGGAGTTGACAGAGAAAAGGCTTTTTGCGCCAATCATGTTATCCATTAGCATTTTTCCAAAATTGGCTAACTTGTGATCATTGGTATCTTAGTCCTTAAAATTGTTTTCTGAGTATAAGTACTCATTTTGCTCTGAGTTCTAAAATTAACACACACACACACACACACACACACACACACACCATATATATATATATATATATATATATATATATATATATATATATATAAAAGCTTAGTTAACTACAGAAAGGGTTACTCCACATAGGCTGGAGACAGATAACTAAAATAAATAAATAAATAAATAAATAAATAAATCAGGCTCTTTGATTCTTTGATTGTGGTGTTTTTTGTAAGAGGAGGTTCTGATACTAAGATCTAGTTCCCTTATTGGTTCTTGATTTGTCAATAAAGAAGATTGCTGGGCAGAAGGTACAGGTGGTTTCTGGTTCCCAAGAGGAAGGAGACAACAGGGAAGGAAAGAAATGACTTTTTCCGCCATATTTTGGAGGAAAGTTGGACGCAGCAACCATGTAAGACCTTGGGGGCAGCTATGGCCTGCAGCTTCAGCTACGGGCGCGGGTGGCCAAAAATATTTTGCAGAGGCTAATTGGAACAAGCCACTAAGTTTAGGGCAGAAGGAGAGACAGAGATAATAAATTGGTAAGGCAGTAGGTATTTGCCCCCAGCAGTTGTGCTTAAAGGCAAGTTAAGGTAACAAAGTTAGTTGTCTGTGTCTTTTATCCAAGGATTCATGGGTCTTGGGAGTGGGCTGGTGGAGAAGTGAGTATAAGGTGGGTAGAAAAGGGCGCCAGGAGGGGCCAGAGTGCAGCAGCTCCTGGCCAAGGCAGGAGAGTTTTTAAAACTTCACTCAACAGTTTTTGTTGTACTTTATCATAATTTATTTTAAGGGACAATTTAAACATATTGATGTGGACAATGTTTTTAAGGAAACTTGTGCGTGAATGAGTCTTTTTTTTTTCTCAAAATTTAACATGTTACATGGAAGTAGATTCTGCTTTTATAAATGTTTATATTTTTATTTTTAATCTTAGGGTACAGCTTGTATGTATTTCAAGCGTTTTTATCTTAATAACTCGGTAATGGAATATCACCCTCGGATAATAATGTGAGTATAAATTTGGTTTGGTTTGGTTTGGTTTTGATTGAAGATGTTTATAATGTTTGGACCTTTATCTGTGGGATGTATATGAGAGATAATTGACAATTTTAACTAGGAACAACTTAGACTTGAATTTTTTTTCTATTTGGATATAAGGTCTTATTTGCTGTTATGTTCTATATAGCTAATGACATCTGAACTGCCACTTATTTACCACTCAACATAGTTTTCCTCTCATCTAGTTATTCTATTAATACTGTTATCAGTGGCACCTTTATTCTCCCAGTTGCTCAGGCTGAGAATCATTTGAAGTAATTGCTTTCTCTCCATTTCCATTTAGTTTATGGATCTTGTAACTTCATTTTCGTTTTGACTAAACAGAAGAGTATGTTGTTTCCTTTCTTTGCTCAGCATTATGCTTATCATTATATAGGAGAACACAGTTAATATAGGACTCATCAGTTTGCTGTCATTCATGCTTCTGTTTGTTTGTTTATTTACTTATCTTCATTCCCACCAGTCAAGCTCAGGCCTTTATTGTGACTTCAGATTCTAAAGTCTGTCAGCAGTAGCTTTCTTACACTAGTTCTCTCTGAACTTAATTTAGTACTCAAGTGAATTTCATATTTGCCTATAAGTAATCACATACTCAAATGACTTGAGGCTTCTGCTGATGACCATCTGCAGTATTAATTACCATTACCTATGGTCATAAGGTATATGCACGTGACCGCACATGTTCAATTCTGTTAAGTTAAATCTTCCATTTATAGTTCTTGATGCACATTAATTAGTTATTTTTTCAAGTTTCTGGTTGGACTATATAAAGCCAACTGTTAATGATGGTTAAATGCTGTAGCAGTAGTAGATGATGGCCCAATCTAACTTTATAGTCTAACGAATAAAAGTTTAAAGAGGAACACTTTTTATCTTCTATTTCATTTTTTTAAAAATTGCCTGCAGTGTCTGGCATTGTCATATATAAATATTATGCAGTTTACAAAATACTTTAATATTTAGGCATTTCTGCCATCCTTTTTTTTTTTTTTTTTTTTTAAAATGTAGGCTTACTTGTGCATTTTTGGCCTGCAAAGTAGATGAATTCAATGTGTCTAGTCCTCAGTTTGTTGGAAATCTTCGAGAGAGTCCTCTTGGACAGGAGAAGGCACTGGAACAGATTTTGGAATATGAACTACTACTTATACAACAACTTAATTTTCACCTCATTGTCCACAATCCGTATAGACCATTTGAAGGCTTCCTCATTGATATAAAGGTAAACCTGATATGAAATTAGCTAATAGAGGTAATCCTTTGTTATTGTTTGCTAAAACAAATTGAAAACTTTATAATCAGTAATATACTAACTGGTACAGCACAGGTGCAACCTGAGAGTCTTCGCTGGCTTTTCTAGGGTAATAATTTTCAAACATCAATGTGCATTAGAGTCCACCTGGAGAGTTTGTTTCTTAAGATTATTGGGTAAGAGTTCCCAGGTTTCTGGTTTAGTAACCTTCTATAGTAGATTATGAGATTATAGTAATGTTATTAAAGAGTTATGGTAACTCTTGTAACCAATATATATTGTCATAGATCTAGGCCTAGTGACTTTATAGAACCTCAAAAAGTTCTTAATATTAAATTAAAATATAAACTGATCTTATTTTAAATGTTTTATGTACTCAGTTCACTAATATAAGCACCAAAATTATAAGTAAATAGGTGAGCCTATATTTTCGGGGCCTCAGGAAGTTTAGGTGGGAGGATCACCTTGAATCTAGTAGTTTGAGAGTAGCCTGGCAATGTAGTGTGAGTACATCACAAAATTTGTAACGCAAATATGTGCACATGTATATTTTATGTAGAGAATTTATATCTATGTATTTGCATGTGCTACATATTAATACATATGTTAATATTGATGTAGTCAATTTAAGATGTTGAATAGTCTTAAGTAAAGTCAAAGAAAAGTCAAGAACTGATTATTTTCAGGAAAGCAGTTGTAGATATTCTGTTTATACTAAACATTATGTTTTAGGGTACAACCTAGAAACAACACAGGAATCATGACAACTTTCATGGACCTTATATAACTATTAATGTGGTAAATTTTATATAGGGAAATCAAAATATTCTATGAGAAGATGGCAGATTGAAAAACAAGGAAAACAGTGTTGAGAAAGCATCACTTGAAGTGAAATTCAAATCAAGAGTAGCAGTTAGGTGAGGAAAGAACAGCCCACCCAAAGACCTCCTAGTCAAGAGCTCAGCTCACAGCTCACTTAAGGAATGAAGAGACTAGGGATAGAGGGGGAAGAGTATTTGGGCTTGAATTAAAGGCAGAAATCTAGACTGTGTAAGTAGTGTTGAAGATGAAAGAAGACAGTGAAAGCCTTGTGTAGAGAACTGGTATGATTGGGTTCGCAATGTGAAAAATGGCTTGTTGGCACCTTACAGGTTAGTTTGTGTCTATACTAGTCGGGTTTCTCTAGAGTAACAGAATCTATATAGAAAAAAGGGATTTATTAGAATGTGGTCAAGTTAATGAAATAATGACTGCCTGTGAACAGAAGGTCCTAGAACCTATCCAGTAGTTGTTAAGTCTATGAGGCTGGCTATCTCAGCTGATCTTCATTATTCACTGGAATGCCAGAAGTAAGCACTAATGCCTGTGAAGGAATGGACTTGCTAGTAAGGCAAAAGCAAGCAGGCAAAAAGAGGGGCCACCTTCTACCATCTCTTTTATATAGGCTTCCAGCAGAAGGTGTGACCCAAATTAGAGGTGAGTCTTAGTACCTCAAAAGATCTGGATTAAAGGAGTATCTTTCCACTCAGAAATCCAGATTAGGGTGAATCGTTTACTTCAAAGGAATGAATGAAGCAGAAATCCCTCCGGTTCATCCAGCCATTTGGGGTTCTAGATAATTCCAGATGTAGTCAAGTTGAGAGCCAAAATAGGCATTTTACCATCAGATGAGATTAGACATCTATATGTATCCTGCATTATCAAGAGAGTGGGTGGGCAAAGGGCTAACAGAGGGAACTGGTCATAAAAAATGTTTAAAGGGTAGTTGAAAAATGAAGAAGTTTATAATGGGACTAAAATTTATCCAGAGCTGTAGGATTGTTGGAAAATAAAGGGAAGAAGAGCACTCTTGTAAGTAAGCAGAACATCTTTTCAATTCTGCTTAGATTAGGCAAAGAAAATGTAGTCTAATAATGTTTGCTGAGTTTGGTGCCAGAAAGGTCATTTATGAGTTTGTTGACATTTGTCTTTGAAGTGTAGAAGGGAAAAAAAAAGAGATTGGTGACTTTAGGGGAATAAATTGAAAGACAACAGGCTGTAGAGATGGTGCACCAGTTTAGAGTGCTAGCTACTCTTCTAAATGAACAGGGTTCAGTTCCCAGCACGGCATTGTAGCTCATAATTGCGTGTAACACCAGTTCCAAGGAATCCAATGCCCTCTTCTGCCCCTTTGACCACCAGGCATACATGTAGTGCATAGGCATATGTGCAGGCAAAACACAGTTACACGTCAACAGGCATAAAAGCAAAGAAAATATAAATTTTAAAACCGTAAATGAAGGAGAACCCTAGAACTTAGAATTGTTTCATGTCAATTTGGTTACATAGTAAGATCCTGTCCAGGTAAAGGGAAAGAGGGAGAAAAACAAGTATGTTCCTTATAAATGTTCCTTAATTACTGGATATATTCTGAGACACTAGATGAATTTTGTCATTGTGTGATCAATACCACGATCTTCCCCCTTTACATGTTGCCCTTAGCTAGGTGCTACTGTGCATGGAGCTGTCATATACTCTACTGTGCATGGAGCTTGCTTCTGTTATTCTTATGCACCTGAGATGTTTTATAATTAGCATTTTGTTACTAAGTAGGAGAAACATGCCTTAACATAAAAATTAACTTTTTGCTAGTAAGTATAAAACATTCACTCTAAAATAAATTAAAAGTATATGGTGCAGCAAGAACATAAAGCAGTACCATAGTTGTTTGTCATTTTTTCAAAATTCTGTAATGTGCATACCGTGTCTTACACTGAACCATACTTGTTTACACAAGCATCACTGCAAACATGGTACTTGTGATGCTTGTGTAATAACGATGATGGGAAATGCTCAGCTGCTTTAGAAGCTTGTAGAACTCATGCTTCTTCTTCATTACTGATAGAAAAATGGTTTTCTAGGATAGAACTACAACTTGGATTAAACAATTTTTTTTTGAATTGGAAAGAAGTAAAATGGAGGAAATGATGAATGTAGACATGTTTAGTTTTCTAGATGAGATTGACACACTGATCCAATGAGCTAGTAATAAGAAAACATTAAAGGGAAATAGAGACTGTATAGCAGAGCTGTAGATTCTCTATGAACAACATAAAGGACGTTAGCCTGGGGTTTGAAACAGAGTACAACTGGCCTTAGAGAAGGTAACAAACTATTGTGTTGACACAAGAGTGAGTGAGTCTGGGTGAAAATACTATGGATTTTTTTTTTTCTTGGTTTTTTGAGACAGGATTTCTCTGAGTAGCCCTGGTTGTCCTGGCACTCACTCTGTAGACTAGGTTGGCCTTGAACTCAAAAACCCACCTGCCTCTGCCTCCTAAGTGCTGGGATTATGTATCTGGGGATTTAGTGGAAATAGTCTTATCCTTATTAAGTGCAGAGATAAATTTCCATAGAATGAAGGTTTTTTGAAAACAAATGAAAGAACACATTTTCTAGGAAAACATCATTGTTAGACTAAAAAGAAATACCAAGGTCAGTGAAGTTGAATTTATAGTAGTATCCCAAGGCCTCTTTTATCGATTTTTTTTTTTTTGTCAATGCCCAGAAATCAGAAGTCTAGAAATGAGATTCAGATACTGTTGAAATTGAGGCTGGAGAGATTGCTTATCAGTTAAAGAGTGCTTGCTTTCTTCCAGAGTTTACCAACATCTGGTGGTTCAGAACTGCCTATGACTCAAGTCATAGGCTTCACAAGACCTGACACTCCTTTCTGTCTCTGTGTGCACTCTGCACATACTTCATACATTCACACACATACATATATGTGTGTGTGTGTGTGTGTGTGTGTGTGTACATATACATATATTTATGCAGCAAAGAAATTATTAGTAAGGTCAGATTAGGTAGAAGAATGCAAAACCAAATGGTTCAAGATTTACAAGAACATCATGAAAAAATTAAGCAAAATCCTGAGAAAGGGGAGTGACTACATTTATCATTTCAGAGGTTAGCTATTTGGGGACAATGACTAGGCCTATGTAGGACTCTGTAGTTGAACCTGATATATTTTGTTTCAGAATATTTATAGATTGTCTTACTACTAGGATTTGACAATAAGTATCTAAAATCAGTCTGAGGGATTAAAATTTAAGGAAAGGAATTGACAGCATAAAGTTTTCCATAATTCTTGGGCGTAGTCTAAAAGTATTTCTGTAGATATTTATAAAGGCTAACATTGGTTCAACATTAATCTCCATTTACTCCCCCCACCCCCCACGATATACATTAGAAAACTTCGCTTTGACAGTGATTTGGTTCAATTCCTAATATGACCTTTCAGTCTTTACCTGAGAGTCTATATATCTTAAACATCTTGGCTTTGCCTTGAATCCAGTAGAATCTCGAGGAGTTTCCCTTTCTAAGTTAGAAAAGTACTAAATTGACAATAATGTTAAGTATTAATGTGCTAAAGCATATATATGCTTCTGTTTTTTTCTTAGAAACATATATTTCCAGTCATGGTTGTATTCCAAAAGAGTTTGAAAGTCATATCAGTGAAAACACTCAGAATTTGATGACTCTAATTTAGCTGTGTTCTATTAGTACATACAAACAATCTAACATAGAAAGACTAATTTTTGGAACAGAGGAAAGGAGTTACTTTTTAAAAATCATTCTTTATTAAGTACCTACTAGTTACTGTAGTTTTTAGTGGTATAGCTATCCAATAAATTCTCAGAAATGCTAACATCTATAAACTTTCTTTCTAGACTCGATACCCCATGTTGGAGAATCCGGAGATTTTGAGGAAAACAGCTGATGATTTTCTTAGTAGAGTTTCGTTGACAGATGCTTATCTTTTATACACACCTTCACAAATTGCCCTGACTGCCATTTTATCAAGTGCCTCTAGGGCTGGAATTACTATGGAAAGGTATTGTTTTACCTTAGTTCAAATTCAAGTTTTACTTCTGAGTAGAGTCTGAGCTTTTAAGAAAGCTTCATTAGACAGTATTTCTCTCATATCTGCTAAGTTTTGTGATTGAAGAAGGAAATTGCCTTTAAAGAAAGCATTTAAGTATTAATAATTTAAATATTAACAATTTAAGTATTGTTGAGCTATGAGAATACATTTCTGACTAAAATGGAAGTGTGACAGGTAGTTTTGGAAGACGACTATAGCCATATATATATATACACACACACACATATATATATATTTACAAGGCAGTGTTAATGCAGCAAATCTGACTTATTGTATCATATGTTGTAAAGCATGTATAACACTTTCAGTAAGGATTTGTAGAAGTAATACTTTAGGGTATATCCATATGAAAATTGTAGTTGAGCCATAAATAATAATAGCCAGTATATAAACACACATAGACACAGATATTAGAATGAGTACTTAATGTGAATTAATTCCACTTAATTTTTTAATGTTACCGTATGCACATACTAATTCTTAAACTTGTAACAGTCCTATAGGTATATTATTACAGAGCTGGAAGAATGGCTTTTTATACTCCAGTTGTTTTCCAGTTTATATTTTTTATTGTTCATATTTAATTTCTCTTATGAGATTCTTTTGTTTCATCTTTATAAACAATTGAGGAAAGTAAAATTTTCTAAACTATTTTATATACTTAAAAATTTCAAAATACAATGTTAAGACAGCATCAAACATTAACAGATGTGATATAGCTTTTGTTGGACTGTGACCTGATAGCCTTTTTAAATTTATGGTAGGTATAACTCTTTTTTAATTCTTATTTTATCTATGTGTGCTTGTAAGTATATGCCATATGTATAGGTGCCATATATATGGAGACCAGCAAAAAGGTGTAATTTCCTCAGAGCTAGAGTTGGGTGCCAGGGGCCTGCTCCAGCTGGGGAATGGGCTGAAGTGGGACACAGAGTTGGATGAAGGCCAAAGACTGATGTTCTATGACCTTATATGTCTTTCTCTCTTTCCTGGGGGCCAGAAGCTGGTGGCCTCTGGAAACTTAACTCTTTCCTACTGTTCTGTGCTGATAAGTGCTGGGTTTTGAATCTATAGCTCTCTTACTATTTATGCATTAATAAGTGTTGGTTTCTTTTTTAGCTCAAAGATCCCTGGTGAGAGGCTTAGAACTCATTAACTCCTAATGAACCAGAGACAAAAGAAAGGAAAAGAATTAAAATTTTTCACCAGGCAATATGTACAGACACATATACATTCATATACACATACACTGTAGTCAGGTCCACCTACCTGTCTTATCAGCTTTACAACTGTTCATGCATACTTACATACATACACATATAGCTACATGTCATACATATAGACAGACATACACACACACACACACAGACACACACACACACACACACACACACACACACACACACACATATATTTGGTGAGTGGGGCTGAGCCTTCAGATGCCACACTTTATTCCTTCTCCTTGGCCTTCTTATACCTTCTTAGACAGAAGTTCTTTAGAAAACTACCTCATAGATAAAATATTACACAAAAGGAGAGTTACAGAAAGATGTTGATAATAAGCTCAAAGCATTGTTTCATACAAGTTCAAAGCATCAGTATTACATGGCCTTGTTTTATCATAGTGCACACCTGTGGCTTTATCCTTGGATCTGACCTAGAATGAATATTTTTCCTTGATCACAAATCTGTCTCAAGCCTATTTCTCTTCGTAGTATAATTGTGAAAGCTCATTATAGACCGTATTATACACCCTTTACTATTCAATGAGGAATGGACACATTCTATTCTTGATTCTAACTTTATTATTTTTTTATGGCAAAACAACTAAACCATCTCTTAAAATTTTCTTTGTAAAATTATTTAAATCAAATCAGGAATTCTGTAAGATCATTAATTTATCCAAACCACACTAATTCATGAAAGTTCATCTTTATGTTGATCTGCATAAAATCTGTCCAATAGGGTGGGCTAATTAATACTAGGGATCATTAGACTGTAATAGGAAAAGGTATATCAGCTGTAAGAAGCAATCCTGAGATGAACGTCTCTTGGGACCATCCCTCTCAGATCTTACCCTTCGTCAGTCATGCAAAATTGGTGGACCACCTCCAGGAAATTCACCTGCTAGCCTTAGCCTTTCTTAGATGGCTCCTGCCAGTTAGGTGGTTAGGAGCTGCCAGATATGGATGCTGGGAACCAAAGTTGGGCTTCTGCAAGAACAGTATGTGCCATTAAGTATTGAGTCATTTCTCTAGCCCCAGTAAACCTATCTTGTGCAAATACAACACACTATGTAGATTTAACCCTATTGTTATTTATATCTCATTTATTTACTAAGCAAACATTTAATGAGCTTCCATTATACTACACTTAAGGAATACAAGAATGAAACCCTGAGCTAAGTAGAAAACACCACCAAATGAATAACTGACTTGTCTGGAAGTTAGGTGTAGAGTTTTTGTAAGAGCCCATGGGAAATGGAAACAGGAATGTCAGGAGTGAGAGGACTTCCTGACCTATGCTGAGTTGTAAATAGGCTCCATGAGACCTTGTTTCAAGGAAAAAAACCATGATTTAAAAATGAGAGAATAAAAAGAAACTTCAGGAGAGTTGCAAATGCATAACAGGAGGGGACTAAGGAAACTAGTTAATATGCAGCACAGTTATCAAAGTTTTGTCATATAGCTTAATCTACGTAGTTTAAAATATAGCAACAACATTTTGTAAAACTCTTTGCATTCTTTATAACTAATTTAGCTGGAAGGTTTTCTTTATATATTTATTTTTGAAAGACCTGGACTTGATAAAACTAAGACGTGATAGACTTATAAAGCATAAGGTAATACTATGTTGGGAGAAATCTGACTGGTGCCGTATTCCTTATCTTCTACCTTTGAGCTTAGTTAAATCCATCTCTATAGCACAGACTTTTCATAAATCACATGAAGTTAGGCTTGTACTTAGGCCATATCTGTAGCAAACATTTAATATAGCAATGATAAATATAGGCTGTTAGTACTTTTATCTCTAAAAACCTATATATAATAAAATTTAAACTTTTAATAGTACACATCTCTTAAACTGGCAGAAGTGATAGTAACTTTTTCAGGCTAATAAGTTTTAGTACTGTAGAGGTTTCAAATAGTATATAATAGTCTTAAATAAGTAATTTAAAAACTGTCCTTGATGAAATGAACATGGAGGTAAATAATTTATGCCTGTCTTTTCAGTGTGCTATGTGCTTTCAATGAATTAAAATATTGTTTTTTTTGAATTTCAGCTATTTATCAGAGAGTCTAATGCTGAAAGAAAATAGAACTTGCCTGTCACAGTTACTAGATATAATGAAAAGTAAGTGCTATTAACAAAGTTGGTTTCTTAATAAATGCTGTGGTAGGCTAGTATTTAAATTTATTTTTATTGTCAAAATGCACTGAAGATTCATTGGTGAGAATAAATGGAAGGTATGTGGATGGAAATACTTTCTATTTGTTAAAAGAGAATATGGATATCAGATTTAGAAAGTAGCGGCTAAGTCAGAATAGATTCTTTTAAGATATCCACAAATATATGGTAGACATTTAGAATCAAGAGAGCTAATTTCAAGGGAAGGTTTGCATTTGGAGCATTTGTTTTGTAAACAATTTTAACGAGTTAATATCTGTCATGTGCTGCTCATTTTGTTATCAATACAAAGCCAGTAATTTTTCATGTAGGGGTTAGTTGGGGAGAGGTGTCAATTTCAGAAGACACATTGACTATTACAGCTTGGAGATTGAAAAAAAGGAAGCTTGTCTGCTGGGTGGGTTGGAACTAGGTGGTAAGCCCTTGTCTAGTTCATTCCAGTTCTTATTCAAACCCTAGCACCAAAAACCCAAACCATCCAAACCCAAAAACCATGAAGAAAGCTGCTTAAAACAGTGCCCACTTAACGGAGGTCCATGTCCTATCTGTGGAACCTGTACCTGTTAACTGAGACTGTAAAAGATGGGGTTGTGCAGGTTGGCTCATGAGAAGGTGCTGATGGTAACTGAAGTGAAAAGTACATGTTGTCACAGGGTCTTCATGACCAGAAGGTAGAGAGACGTTTGAGAAAAACAGTGTTAAGACAACAAAAGATGTACAGATTTTTAAAGTTGGAGTGATGTGTCAAAGAAACATTGAATTAGAGCCTTCTGACAAAATTTACCAATACTGTGATTTGGGCCCAGGGAAACAAGATTTCACATTTCTGACCTCTCAAGTATGAGAGAATACAGCTGGTTTCTTTCAACACCAACTTAATTTTAATAGGAGCCTTGGAAAATTAATATAGACTTTGATAACAGGCTTACCAAAAACTCCTTGGTGCTGGTGTTGAGAAATCCTCTTTAGAAATTCTGATTTGAATTTCTGTTTAATTAATACATTTTTATATGTATTAATTGTATGTGCATATATAACATATATGTGTACACATATATACATACCTATATAAGCACACACACATATATGGCATAGGTATCACTAATTTGTGTTTTTGAGACAGTGTAGCAATGTAGCCCAAGACTTAAACTTGAAGTCTTTTGCCTCAGTTTCACGAGTGTGAAAATTGTAGGGACATGACACCATATTCAGTTCTTCATTGTCTTGGCAATTATGTTCATATGTATGGAGACGTACTTTAGAGGTAAAGCAAACCAATAAAATACAGGATTGTAGACCCTTGTTTAGGTGTTAGTAAATGTGTATATATTTTAATGTTTATTTTAAAAGCTGAGATTCAAGTCATACAGTTACATGTCTTGAAGTGATTTTTTGCTTTAAGTAATTGTGGCCTTCCTCTAAGCATAATGGAGGGTTGTTGTTTTTTTTTTTCCCCTATAAACTGTAGGTCTTCATATTTACCACTAGAGGGATCACTTCCAAAGCTAATTGTGATTTGGTAATAGTACTTTGTAACAACTTGGTAGGTAGTAGAAGGGACTATAACGAAAAAAAAACCCACACTGCTTATTTGAAGCTTGCAGATTAGTTTCTAATTGCTTATATTATCTTTATTTTGTTCCACTTATTTTAATAAATATGAAACAAGGATAATGCTTCAAAAATACTCAGCTTTTTTTTGTTTTGTTTTATTGGTTTTTTTTGTTTGTTTTGTTTTTGTTTTTCAAGACAGGGTTTCTCTGTGTATCCCTGGCTGTCCTGGCCTCGAACTCAGAAATCCACCTGCTCTGCCTCCCAAGTGCTGGGATTAAAGGCAATACTCAGCTTTAATAATATGAAGGTTTTTTTTTTTTTTCTTTTTTAAAGATATTGACCTAAAGATGTTGAATCACAAATACCAATTTCAGCCTGAAAGCACATGGCCACACAATAAGTCCCTGGACAATTCATCATGTTCCTAATCTTGAGATTTTTGGTTTATTATGTTAAATATAACAAGATAAGATAGAAAGTATTTTATATAGTCTATCTTTACTGATATATAGTTTTTAACATTTGTTTTGTTAAGGAAGCATCCTTGTTTTTTGTATGTTCCATCCTTGGTAAATAAGAGGGTATATTTTGGGACACCATCTATAGGATAGATTGTCCATGTGTATGGCTGGTGGTAGAGAATAAAGAATATTTACTAAATCACATAGGGATTATTTCAAAAGCCTTAAATTGAGCAAATTGTAAACATGGAGGCACTTGTAAAACATTACTACCAGTAATATATACAGTGTGCTTATATTAATACTGTATATAGTGTGACATATAGCAAAATACTCATTATTTGATGCTTGATTTTAATACAGAATACAACTCCTGGTAAGAATATATGTCATCACCAATGTCTTCTGTTTCTTGGAGCAAGTTAGATTATTATGCTTTCTCTCTATATAAGCAGATGTTTGTTTTGTTTTGTTTTAAAACAGGATTTGCCTGTGTAGGCTTGACTTTCTTGAAACTTACTCTAGACCAGGATGGCATCAAACTCAGTTCCACCTGCCTCTGCCTCCTGAGAGTAGAGATGGAGGCATGTGCCACCACATCTAGCTGAACACAGAGGTTTTATTAAAAAAGAGTTTGTATCCCCATATAGGCATGAGAAACCTAGTAAAAAAGTATGAGCCGCCCAGGTCTGAAGAAGTTGCTGTTCTGAAACAGAAGTTGGAGCGATGTCATTCTTCTGACCTTGCACTTAATGTGGTTACGTAAGTAGGCATGACACAGAAGTTATGCTCACAAAATCATTGAGTTCAATTGTTATTTAAATTATTTCACTGTTACAAGTTTGTTAATCTTAGTACCTAAATCAAACTTTAAAAAAAAAAAAAAATGAGTATACTGATTTTGTCTGTGTTGGGAGCTGAGCTCAGGGCTTTGTCCATAGGCAAATGCTCTACTTGTCCGCATCCCCAGCCTGGCCTATATGCACATTTCTAGTAGAAGTAAACATAAGAAGAAATGTTGGGCTTTTATCCTATAGGCTGATCCTGATCGTTAGTGTGTAACTCAGCTTGCTTTTCCACTTTATGTAATCACTGGGAGCGAATTTTCCTATGAGATTGCTAAACCTTTGTCTCTTAGCCAACCTGATATTTTTTTGGTGAACAAATGTACTGTTTTAGACTTAATTTTTATAAACTAGTAAGGAAACATTGTGTCAGAGAACCAGTAAAGTGTGCTGTTAGGTTGTGTAAGTATAGGAGCATTTTTAATGTGTCTTCATTTGTAGGCTGGTGTGGAATTTGCCATAAAATATATATTACGCTCTAGATAAAAGATCCATTGTAACTTAATTTTTAAGCATGTGATAATACAAGTAAAAGAATTTGTTTTATGTGTACTGACTTACTGACTCTAAACTTGTTACTTATTAACATGTAATGGGAATTAGCTGTGTGTGTGTGTGTGTGTGTGTGGAGAGAAATGCTAACAAATATGTATAAAAAGCTGAAGAGCATGCCAAAGCCTTCAGTACGAGATAGTCATGGCTTCTTTCATTGTAGTTGAAGTAGAGGACTTCAAGGGCTGTACAGTGCAAATGATAGGACTGTTGCATGTTTTCATGTAAATCCTGAATTGGTAGGTTTCAGTAGGAGCCAGCAAATATCAGAAGGTTGTAGAGAACTAAAGTTGACGTACTGGGAAATGCAAGGACTGTAGCACTTGACTGTGTACTTACATTGATTTTGAAAAGTAGAGCTATTGGAAAAGAGAATGCCCATTATTGGCTTACATAATTATTGTAGCTGTTTTCATTTTGTGGCATAAAAGTTAAGTGGTTATGGCAGAAACTGCATAGCCTATAAATGTGAAGTATTTACTAATTTGTCCTCCTAGTTGGATCATTTGACTATTAATTCTATTCTAGCTAGTAATGAAATGGGCCATTATCCAGAGATTTCTAATTGATAGTTTATATTTTATTCCAAGTTGCCATTTGCTTTGCCAGCTCTGCCAAAAAAAAAAAAAAATTCTATATTCCTATGAGTGTCTGAATATTTCTTGTATAGGAAGGACTTAAAAAACAAGCCAGGCAGTGATGGTGCATGCCTTTAATCCCAGCACTTGGGAGGCAGAGGCAGGTAGGTTTCTGAGTTCAAGACCAGCCTGGTCTACACAGTGAGTTCCAGGACAGCCAGGGCTACACAGAGAAACCCTGTCTCGGAAAAAAAAAAAAAAAATTACAAATGTGTACTTTTATAAAATACAATCAGTTCCTCAAAAATGAAACATAAGTTTAAATTCTATTAGATTCACCAGTCAAAAGTTACTGTCAATTTGCTGTATAGTTTCTAAGTACACAGTGTCTGCTCCTCTCACTGCAGTCTGGAAACATTCATGAACAACACTAAGTAGTACTACTTCGGCACAAAGCATTTATTTTCCTTGATTACTAACATTTTTGCCCTTATTTTTCATGATACCGTTACTGTATTCTTTTAAGTTACTCACTGAGTAAACAATGTTTTTCTTTAATCAAATGGAGATCTTGGTCTCAGAAGTCACTTACCAGATGGGTCTACCATCTGCCATCCTTTTCTGTGTAGAAATGCATGAAATATTTGTTTGTGGTAATGTACCCACATCATGCATTTAACATTGCTAATCTTTAACTCTTGGCAGTCTGGGTGAAAAAAATAGTGGCTGTCACCTTGACTATTTGCATATCCCTGATTACTGTAACGATTGATGTTTCCAGATTTAATAGCCATTTGTGAGTTTTCTGCATTGGTTCTGGCATTTTATTCTTGTAATATATTATATATTAGCAACTTTAAAAAAAAAAAAGATGGTTACCCTGTTCATGTTTTTTTCTTACACTACTTTGACAAAGAAATTCTTATGAAGAGTAAGGGCTTGTTTGGGGGGATTTGTTTGTTTTTTAACCAATATTAGTAGTTTTCTAGTTTTTTTGGGGTATTATTTTGTGATTTTTTTAGTTGACAATTTTTTTTAATCACAAGTAATATGAAAAGGTATAGCTAGTTTTTAAATCACATTTATTTATTGTATTTCAGAATGTACTTAATAAACAAGTACCTGTGTAGAGGGCAGAGGACAACGTAAAAGAGTCCGTTTTCCTCTTTCCATATGGCGGTGGGGAACAAACCAGGCTGTCCATATTGGTGTCTAACTCCACTGAGTCTGTCACCAGATATGTGGAGACATTTTTGCCTGTCTGCTGACCACTGATTAACAACACCATATTGATTTTATAGTATGTCCTTTTATTTGTTCCTAAACAGGGTCTGGTTTAGGAGGAGGCCTCAATAGGCCTCAGATTCTCAATTTTCCTGTTCTACTTGATTGAGCGTTGGCACTGCAGGTGTGTGCCACCACAGCACTCCACTTTAGTGTGCTTTTATGATAACCAAGACAAGGTCTTCCAACATTTTTTCCCCCTAGATACTTTGCTATGTTAATTTGAGGCAAGGTATCACAGTATAACCAAGGATTATCCAATAATCCCATTAGAGTCACAAGAACTGGGATTATTGGGTCTGTTCAACCTTTTTGTTGTGGTTGTTCTTTTCATCTTTGCAGGTTCTTGCTACACTGGATTAAATATTAAATATTGCCTTTGTGTCCACAAATAATATCTTTCCAGCTAACTAGTCTCTATTCAGTAGAAATCTATTTTGTTTTTGAAGATAGCATCTCACTCTTGTTAACCCATGCTAGATTGAACTGAAGGCAATACTGTTGCCTCAGTCTGAATGCTCTCATTGTAGCTGAGGGTTATCACATTGGGTTATAATGTGATAACCTTGTCTAGCCTATTTTATAGGTCTTGTTGCCACTATCAGTTTTGCTAATCAATAATTGTTTAATTATAGGAAGAAGAGGAAAGGCTATGAAGATGATGATTATGTATCAAAGAAACCCAAACAGGAAGAGGTATGTTTCCCCCTAAAGATAAACTTGTTATAACTTACATTTTCTGGCATGACCTAAGTTGAGATGTACTGTTTTGAACTATCATAAGCATTATAGACAGGTGGGGCTGAGAATGTTTAAAACAGTGTCTTGCTTGTAGCCCAAGTTGGTCTTGAACTCCCAGTTCTCTTACCTGAGCCCTCCAAATACTAGGACTACAAGTACCTCTGTAGTTTGAAATTATTATGTTTATACTCACCTGTTTATGTACAGTCTGAATTTTAAAGAAATCGTTAAGGGGAAGATTTATTTTGGGTAACAGTTCAGGGGTGCATGGCAGGAGCATGTTGAGGCAGCTGCTTGTTACATGGTGCTCATCAGGAAGCCTGTACATGGTGTATTTTTACATGACTGTGAACCACTTCTAAAGTAAGCTACTTGATTGAAATAATTTCCTATGATGGCAGTGGTGCTAAATTTTATCTATTTTCTAAGGATTATTTTCTTTCCTTACCCTAGTTTTAAAAACTATCTCTTAAGAAGTCAAAGATAAATAAGCACAGGCAAAAAGATAGCTTTTATATACTCCTTCACAGAGTGGGCAGCTGCCATGTCATTATCACAGTGAAGGGCAGGACTTAGCACATACCTGTAGTTCAAGCACTTGAGATATAGCAGGATCCAAAGCTGGCTGAAGGCATAGTAGGAGACCATCTCAAAAAAACAAACACATCTACCGTGGACTGTTGTCAATCAACATTTTCTTAAAGGGAGGTAAATAACAAATGGCTCAATACTTCAATGTTACCCTTACCACATTTTTTTTCCCTTTAGGAGGAATGGACTGACGATGACCTGGTAGATTCTCTGTAACCATTATAAATGACTGCAGCAGTTCTTATTAACCAATGGAAGTAGGAAGCATGTCTGACATTTTACTTTTTTAAAAAACAGTACAATGTGAAAACATCAAAATATATTAAACTTTTCTAGTTGTTACGTATATTTTCTTTGTGATTGTTTTATATAAAATATAGCTTCAGAAGAGGCTGAATGCCACCTAGTTTGAATATTCATAACCCACTAAGATTAGTAGCAAACCATGTCCTCTTGTGGTGGCCAGAGTCAAACTGTGGTACACTTCCTTATATTGTTCTAGACAAACTATAATAAAACAAACCTTTCCAGTTAGAAGCAATATACCAGAAAAACAAAAAACTGAACAATAGGTAAACATTTGAAGAGCTAAGGAAACAGGTTTCATCCTCCAGAAGCTCTTACAAATGCTTCTCAGATGTTTCTCCAGTAGACTGAACTCTTTTATGGTTCACTACTAAGATGGAGAATGTACTGGGAACTTACTTAGTACTTAGGTGCTAAATTTTATTCCAAGCAGTTACAGATATCTAGGTTTAAATAAAAATAGAATTTTTGAGTATAGATAAAAAAAATCTTATATTACTACAGATAAGTCATAACAAACGATGCAGACAATTTTATCATAAATGATCATCTCAGTAAATTCATATAAAATTGGCATTATAGTGACTAGAAATATGTAGATAAATTATATTCAATAATTTAAAAATAAATAACTTAATATAAGAACCCAAAACATATGCCTCTATTTTTCTATGATTTTAGTTAATTATACCTCAATGTGCTATTTTCGCAAATAGAGATTGGGGAAAATGATAATGCCTGATCCTGATAGATTAGTCACAGCAGTACTTGACGTATCAGTATTTATTTGCTGTATATTAATAGTAGGTGTTACAGTTAAGACCAAATTGCAGATAGATATTCATATATTAGACCAGTGTTTTGTTTTGATGTTTCTTTTTCTGGAACACCGGCTTGAAGAAATTCTGAGAAACTCAACTACCTTGAATCTACCTAGCTTACATATTCCATGATACATTTCCCAGGAGGGCAGGTAGCATTTTAGTTATGTTTATAAATGGTGATATTTAAGTCTATATGCATGTTCATCTCTAATATTTTTATGACCTGAGTTTTGTTTTCCTTTGAAGTAAAATTTATAAAGTAGGGCTTTATAAAAGTAGAGTAAAAATGAACATTTCTATGCCCAAGTATAGTTCAAGTTAAACAACATGCTAGACTATAGACAGAACTGCAAATGCTCGCAGTGTGTCTCTGTTTTTCTTTCAGATCACTAAAAAGTTTGGCATCAGAGCAAGGGCCACATGTTTCTCTGAAAATTTCCTACTCAGCCCTGTTAAAAATAAGTTTGAAAGATTTTATTTCATCACTGACTATCTAGTTACTACAGGGCCTAAAAAGGTAAGTAACAAGTTTCCCACTCCAATTTAAAAGACTAATAAGCATGTCACTAAAATAGAAAAAACGAGGATAAGTCAGGTTTCTTTTAAAGTAAATGGTAGAAAAGTGAGAAGCATGTCAGGGTAAAAAAATAGCAGATAGGCTGTCATGGCTGAACACTCACATACAACCAGTGAGGACAAACTAAAATGCCTTAAACTAGAGTCTTGATCTTTCCCAGTTCTCCAAAGTCCATATTTATATTAACTTGTCTGTAGCCTTTCCCCCTTATAAACTAAGGACAGAGATAAGTTACTGTCTTAGTGTAGCCAACATCAATAATGGGAACTACATTGACAACAAAGCCAAGAAGCACAGTGTTTTTGGTTTTGTTACCATAGCTAGCTTGACTGAAGCTGTGTGAAGACAGTAAATTTACTTTTATGGTAGCATTCCGCCCTATATGTAAGCTAGAGAAATCTCTCAATAATATTCTGTAGAATACAATTTAGGCCTCTCAGTTTGATCCTCAACAAAGGGAAGTAAACCTTGATTACTTCACATTTCTTATGAAATGCAATCAAATGGTTTATGGATCTAGGCATTCAGAAAAATATTTTTATTGAGGAAACTATTAATACCATCCCTTAGTACCTCCCTTGGTAGTTCTTTAAAAAAAAAAAAAAAAACTATTTTGATTACTAAGAATACTGATACATACTGCTTTTAACTCTGGTTTTCAACAAAATACAGGAGGGAACACATGTTCCTTAACAAGTTTATACTGAGTAAATAAATGGACTCCTTTGTGAAAGAAACAATAGAAATCCCCCTGATTTTGCTCTGATATCAAAGCTTGAATTATCCTTAAAGTAGGAAGAAAATTATAATAAAGTTAAATAGTAAGCTAATCAGTTATGCAAGCTATCCCTTAGTTTATTTTAACTTAACCCTTGTGAATATTTCACACAAAAATACATACACAAGAGCAAATGAACTATACAAACTAAATGTCCAGCAGGAAAAAAAACAAGTACAAATTAAAAGATGTATATAAGTTGTTAAGTGGCTGATGAAGTTGTCTGCATAATCAAAGAGATAACAAAAACCATCTTAGAATTGACAAAAGTATTCTAGGAGTTCGTTTAAACATAAAAGACATCAGCAATCTATAAAATGGTCAGATGGGTAACATGCAATAATTGGTACAATGACCAATAAGATTTATTGAATTTAAACTATTTACTGTTGTAAACATTTTAACAAAAGCATGAGATCTAAATACAGTCTTTGACAATTCCAACAAAATAAGTGGTATGTTTAAAAAATAAAGCTGATGAGCAATAGATTCATCGATTTTATATATTGTCTTTCAACAGTTCCAGAAAGAATAAGCACAGTATTTTTTAAAAAGTATACAGCAAGATTGTTCCTATTATAATGTCAAACTCTGGAAACTGTAAATACAAATAAATTCAGTGAACAGTCAAATGGTCATGTTCATAAGGAAGAAATTACAGTAGGAACTGTCTGTGATCCAGTTAGATTCTGTTATCAATAGAATGGGTTTCCTTGTCAGTTGATTTCATTGTTCCTTTTCCAAGAGACAGCAAAACTTTGGCAATTGGATATACTGAAAATATATTTTCAATGTTCAAGACAGAGTCAGTCATAGCATTTTTGTTGTCGTTAAGGGTACACCAAGGCTCAGAGTTCGGTAGAGATTCCATGTGGAAAAAGTGCACAATATTCTGCACAGATAGCTTACAAAGGTGCTGGCAGTCACTCTCCAGCAGAATCTTGGGTTTTTGCTTGCATAGCTCACACATTAGTGGAATGTGGAAAGGTGTGCTATTTTTTTTTTTTTCTTTCTCTCTCTTTTTTTTTCTTTTTGGCAAGAGCAAAGGAGACATGGTGATGTGAATTACCGCGTTGGGCATGCTGAATCCATGCAGAACACCAGGCTGCTACCTGACGTCGTTAGTTTTTGTATACTGGTTTTGTTTTTGTTGAAGCAGTTCTGTTATTGCCAGAAGCTTTTTCAGTACATGCTAGACACAGGAGAAATAGTGGGGGGAAAAATTCAATAAGCAAATAAAGAGCCTAAAATTTCAATTACAGGATTTGATTAGTTTTGATAAAAGCTACATCAAAGCAATGGAATTCTTAAGGTACTGGGAATCTATTCAAGACATAAAACTGAGTTTTGATGACTTAAACTGAGTATTTTTAGTTATAACCAAAATAGAGAAGATCTTACTACACTAAATTTTGTCATTATAAACCTTGGAAAATCTAAGTTAAACAACTGCAATGTTTTCCAATTGTACTCTAGGACTGCTTGGATTCTAGACTGACAGCTTAATGAGACTTCATAAGCACCATTCTAATTTCATTTGCAGAATGTCTACCAGATAAGAAGGCAGTGCATTGGTAGCACTTACTGCCTTCTGAAACCATGGGAGAAATTAACTAGACTTAGAGGATGTACACATCCTATCTGATTCCCTTTTCTCCCCATTTAACTTCCTTACTCAAGGAAGACTATCTCCAATGACTTATCATTAAATCAATTAAAAACTCTTTACAGTTCAGTTGGACAGCAAAAACCTAATGTGGACTAATGCTTTTTAAAGTGTGAGTTATGATCATACCAACTTGAATCACTATAATAAAGTATCGTCTGTGGTCATTTTTCGCATTTCTTATATAGTTCTCCAGTGTTTCACAAGTAATTTTGCTCAGGCACTTGGTATGAGAATAACTGACAGAGGAACATGCCTTCTTACTACTAACAGTAACTTACTTGCCATTTTGTAAAAACCTACCTGCTGTACACCACGCTCATTACTGAGTGTCCTCAGTTCATCTGAATGAGCTACACAAATCTCATGCAGTGCTGCTAAGTCACGAGACAGGTCAGTTCTAGAATGCTCTGTAGTGTCCGGAAGTTCAGGTACATTCTTTAAGGGAATCATAAAAGTGCATTTAGAAATAAAAATCCTTGTAGTCTCTTCTAAAGTTATCCTAACTAGGTATAAAACATTAATTTGTACAAAAAATTTTATTCAAGTAATTCTGCTAAACATGGGTTGTAGAACACCTCTATTTACAAAGAAGCCAGGCTCTACACTCTTCCATAGAATGACAGTGTGAATTGGTTTTTTTCTTTTTAAATTAAGAGCATATGCAAAATAAGTGATATTACAACTTAAAATTCCTAGACTGAATACCACTACAGTATTATCTAAATTAACCAACATCTAAAGAGGAACTAAATTATGAAAAGTATAATAAAAATTTACTTTATTTGCAATTTCTATAGACTGCTCAAGATAATTTCTAAAATATGAGATTAACATGCTTAAGCTTCATGAAGTAGCTTATCCATAATAATAATTTTATAATACTGTGTTATTGCATTAAATGCCTTGGAGTAACCAATTTAACGTGGATGTATGTACTCCACTTTTTAATGATAATGCTTGTTACACATTAAATAACTCAAATACATTTGTTAAGTTGTTTTAATTAATAATAGATTACAAGGAAAAAAAGCTTGCCTTCACAGAGCTTGTGGGTTAGTAGAAAGGACAGAAAAAAAAAGCTCAGGGAAAACTAGCCAACTTTACTTATTTAATTTTTATTAGAAATAAAAGTTTCTTATAAATATAGAGCTTATGCTCTTGGGCTTCCTCCTAACCCCATTTGCTTGCCAAAGTGAGTTTTAAAATAAATCACTGAGTCAGAATACACTACTGCAACTGCATCTCCTATACTTTTGATAACATAAACTCGGCTCAACTCAAGCATGTTAATTTCAGCTTTTTCTCCATGTACACATATCATATTATGAATATATTTACTTTAAAATTCATTCAGTGTTAGAAATGTATATCAGGTAGAAAATTTAACTTTATGAATATATTCTTCAATTCTGTATCAGTTTAATTCATAAAAGTTAAAGTGAAGCATAATAATTATATTATTTCATCCAGTTCTAATTTTAGTTCCAATATAAATGGCTTCAAATCTTGTTTCAACTACAACTTAAAAGGTGGGGTGACAGGCATTGGGAGGGGGGTGGCAAAAGGGGTTTGTTCTTGTTTTTGTTTGTTTGTTTGTTTGTTTGTTTGTTTTGGAGGGGAAAATGGGAAAGGGAAAATGTACATGTAAATAAAGAAAATACCTAATAAAAAAAAAGAAAGGTTAAATCCAATAATAGCTAAAGGGTATGAATGAAAAGACAGTCTGAAAGATGATTGGTTGAAAGCCATAATTGTGTATGCTTGACATAAACAAAAATAAGTGAAAAAAAAAACCATTTTGGATAGAAAATATTTTATTTTGAAGTCCTTACTTATGGCTAACCACATTCTCAAAGAACATGAAAATTATATACATACCCCAAGTTCATCTAAAAACATGATCATGCGATGTTTATTACTTTTTATGAATGGATTGACACCTTCCATATAAGGCTCCTAAAAAATTAAAAATTTCCATAAGGCTCCTAAAAGATTAAAAACTTATATCTCACATGCCTTAAAACAACTGTTTTACAACAAAAACTATACATGTTGCAAGAATTACTATTTACTCAGGAATGGAGGTACTTAAAATTAAATTTCAAGTTAAATTATAAATTAAAAATCATTAAACATAGCTTTTTAGACACATTTTTTATATGCAGATTTTGAATTACTGATAAATTATGAAGAATCCAATACATTGTAGGAAAATAAAATACGGTGAAACCAAAAACTCCCCATGATTGCAAAATATGCTTTGGGTTTCCGAAAAATTCAAACAATAAACCATAAATGTAAACTACTTAAACTAAAATCCTAACCCATTATAATTTATAATATCTAGTCAGTAAAGTATCAAAAACAAGGTTCAAATGAAATAATATTCAATTGGAAATCCCAAAGATGTAGACATGAAATTTGGAAGAACAATAATGAAATAAACACCCCTAGCAGATGAACAGAGATAGGGACTGCAGACACACCTCTGCATTAAGAGCACTTGCTACACTTGCCAAGGAGGACCAGGGTTTACTTGCCAGCCCTTATATGATGCTATGCAGGCAAAATACTCATACACATCGAAGTAAATAAATCTTTTTGGAAAAAAAAAGAAAAACTAATCTGGCAAGAAATAATAACCAATAATAGAATATATGGCAAAAGCCTGAAATGTGTGTTTAGTAAGAATACCTGTTACATCTGAACATCAGTTAAAGCATTGCATACGTTAACTTGTGAATACTTTTGAATTTGAGGAAATCTGTCATATACTAAGTGACAAAAACAGATAACTTTATCATTCCAATCATGTTTTGAAGACCTAGTGTATATTCATTGTGAGTTTAAATTTCCATTTAAAATGTGATTAATTTAATTAAGTATCAAGATATTTTTACCTTAGCTCCAAATTCCACAAGATTTGCTAAATTCTGCACAGATTTAGCCACTAATGTTAGTGTTCTTGCAGCAATAGGAGATGGGGAATCTAGAAGAAAATTGGGTACATCCAATGACACCAACTCCAGAGGTTATTTTCAGATAAATGGTCAAACACTTAGTATACTAACAATTCTTTATTCAGAATAGTCCTTGAAAATGTATGACATAATTTGAAAGAACTTGAATTAAAAGAGGAAAATTGAACACACTTATCAGTGCTTCTTGTTTTGTGAAAGGGAAACTACAAACTTGTGTAATTACCAACTGGCTGACAATATTTTAGAATCTTCAAAAAGCTGCTTTACTGCTAAGAAGACTGTCACTCAACAAACCTTTCAAGCAGTGCCCAAAACTAATTCAACCCATATAGGGGAACATTTTGCAATCTTAGCAATTCCCTGTTCCCAACATATTTGCAGGCTACTAGTTCACATTAAAGATCAGTTTTTGAGTTCATGAAAAACTTCCCTGTAGAACATAGAAAGTGAAATGTAAATGAAAAGAATTTGTAGCTATCAAACAGAAAATGACAATTAAGGCCCCACCCATGTCCATGGACAACCTTGAATTTCTAATCTCATGGCTATTTTCTTACCTGAGTTTTATCAGGTACAAGGGGTTGACAGTGTTCTACCAGCTTAGTTATAATCCAGCCAGCAACTATTATGTTTTGACTCACTGTTATGGATTTTATTGTAAAATGTAACACAAGATTAAAGTGGCAGTTTAAAGCCAAAGTTTATAGATAGAGCTCTCAAAAAATTCTAAGCCTCTTAATTTTTAAAAAGTTCAGTGTACTTTGCTGTGGGTATGTACAAATGAGTGGTCTTGCTTCTGTGGGTAGCTGCAGTGTCTGATCCCTTGGAGCTGGAGTCATAAGTAGTTGTGTGCCAGAAGTGATTTCAGGTCCTCTGAAAGAGTAGTATATGTTCTTAAACACTAACCATTACACCAGCCCCAGTCTTTTATTCTTCTTTCCCCCAAGAGGGCCTTGCATTTGCACTCTACCACTGAGCTAAGTACCCGACCCCCCC
>JADRCD010165952.1:0-10833 GCA_019843815.1 Montemys delectorum | reverse complement strand
TGTTCCATGACTAGAAGACACTGTGTCATAGCAGACTTCCTGGTCATGGAACAGAAACTGCATTTATGAAGTGTCAACACTGGTTTGAGTTTATGAGCCTTCAAATCTATGCAGTACTGTGTATTTTAAGTAAAAATATAAGAGATGGGTGTGCTAGTTACTTTCTCTTGCTGTGACATATCATCATGACTAAAATGACCTGTGCTCTATGTTTCCAGATTGAGAGTCCATAATGTTGAAGGAGGCATGGCAGCATCATGAAGCTAACAGAGCACATCTTTAACCTGCTCTCTCCCACTGGAGGGGGAACTCGAGTTCAAGGAGGAAAGACACACCTATTTTCAAATCACATGAGCACCCTCATTTGCTTACTTATTTTCTTGAGTTTAGGATTTCAATAGAAAAAAAAAAGTTCTGAATTTGTAATGAAAGATTTTTTTTTAATGTCATCCTGGCAGAACTAGAGGAGAGACATTGAAACTTTGATTAAATGTGTCCTCCATCTCTCAGTTGAGTCATATCAATAAGGCTTCCAATTTCAAAGTCAACTGTGTGCGGTAGCATTGTGCTCTGGTCATTCATTTGCACCACTACACTCACGATAAAGAGCCTGGCAGGAGGCATTTCCAAATGGAAATTCGTCTCACAGAAGAAATTAACCCATGTGCATGTTGTGTCTTAATATTTTATTAGTAGTAAAGTTTGCTATTTTGCAATTATATATACATATATATTGATCATTATTGTCTTATTAGTAATTTAGATGAAGACTCTGATGGGTCATTGATTATGGTTACTTACCAATAAACTTTTAGAGGGTGGACTTATAAAATTTCGTATGTGTCTGTGCATGTGCGTGCATGGGCCTACATTCGAGTGTGTGCTCCAGAGCATGGGAAAGTACGAGTGTGCGGATCTTTCCATTATCAACATCTGTGTTGCTGTACC
Organism: Montemys delectorum; assembly: GCA_019843815.1. Lineage (NCBI taxonomy): Eukaryota > Metazoa > Chordata > Mammalia > Rodentia > Muridae > Montemys > Montemys delectorum. The sequence goes on along the minus strand of JADRCD010165952.1, from coordinate 9,885 downwards.
TCAGGACCTTCCTGCTTTCTTCTCTGTTCCATGTGTCTGGCTCTTTCTCCAGCATTGTTTTGCTCACCTGTCCCAGTCTTTGACTTTCACTGGCTCTAGTGTGATTTCTGTATCTGAATGCTCCAGAGAGCAGAGGTATTTCCTCTTTTTTGCCCCCGGTCCCTGCTGGCTCTCTCATGCAAGTCTTGGGAGAAAGGGAAATGGCTCAGTGGTTAAAATGCTTGCCATTCAATCATTACAGCCTGAGTTCAAGGCCTCTAGTCATCTTATAAAAACCTGGGTGCAGTGGTGTCGGTCTGTAATTCCAATGCTCAGGAGGTAAAGGCAGCAGGACCCCTGAGATTCTCTGGTCAGCAAGAATAGCTGAATTGGGGAGCTTTAGGTTCACTGAGAGACTCTGTCTCCAGAAAGAAAGAAAGGAAGGAAGGAAGAAAAAAAGAAAGAAAGAGAGAGAGAGAGAGAGAGAGAGAAAGAAAGAAAGAAAGAAAGAAGAAAGAAAAGGTAGGCAGGAAGACACCGGATTTTGACCTCTGGCCTCCACAGGTATGTATGTATGTATGTATGTATGTATATATGTATGTGTGATATGTGTATATATTAGTATACAAACATATATATGTGTGTGTATCTGTGTGTATGAATCTGTACATAATCACACGCATACACATATGTACACAAACAAGAAAAAGCTAATTTTCTTTCAGAAAATAATGCTTCTATCCTGTCCTTTACATGGGGTTCACTCTGGTCACCATCCACTCACTCACCTTTCAGCAAATCTCAGCAAATTGCTGTGGGGGCCTAGGCCTAGGTAAGGCCATGGCAAAGATCTTCTCCAGGCTAAGTTTGCAATGCTGCCTGAGTCAAATACTCCTTACCAGCCAGAAGGTGGACCAGACACTGCTCTTGAGAGCCTACCTCACATCTACAAGGAAATGGCAGCCACTCCTTTGTAGAGAGCTGTCCGGACTGCGCCCTAAAGATGGCGATGGCTCGCCAAGAGCTCTGATATAAACAACACCTGATTTGGCTTGTAGGTTGTGCTTCTGAGTGGCATGATCTTCCCTGGCCTATGGGGAGATGACACGTGGCATGAGTTCATGGGCTCCTACTAGGATATAAGCTGTGCCTGAGTAGAGATCACAGGCTCACCTCTCCACAATGCTGCCTGTAAAGTATCCTGAGTAAACCGCTAAGAGAAGGAACCGGTTGTGTCGTGTCTTAATTCCGGTTGGTCAGGGTTGGCCCGGCACATAATGGTGGCTCGTACGGGGATAAATAGAACTCTTAGCGGACAGGACGATCGATCGGTAAGTGCCCAGTAAGTAGGGCCAAAGCTTAGAAAGTTCTCGGGAAAGATACGAGACGAAAGTCCACGGTAAAGTGGCGAGAGAGAAAAGTTCTCGGAAAGAGACTTTCAACAAAAGAGAGAGATGAAAGTCTGCGGTAAGGCGGCGAGAGAGAAAGGTTTTCGGAAAGAGACAAGACAAAATTCCAGGGTAAATCAGCGAGGGAGTAAAGTTCACGGAGACGAGCGAAAGTCCGCGGTAAAGCGGCAAGCGAGTGACGAGCAGCATGCTAGAAAAAAGGGGGGTAATGACCTTGGTCTTGGGTGTGCCACCAATAGCTGCTGCGGTCATAATTACAATGCTGCCTCTACTTGCTTTCACCGTTATTCTGTTGGCCTGTTTTCGCCCTATAAGCCTGCAAACTGATTCAAAACGTGGAACTTTGGGTACCTCGGCCTCCTGCCCTGTTAAGATGGCTCTGAAAGAACTTTTAAAGGCAAAGGGACTTAAATTTAAGGATAGAGTTCTTGAGAACTTCCTCCAGGAAGTAGACAGCGTTGCCCTGTGGTTTGTGGTGTCCGGACACTTGACTTTGTCTAGTTGGGAGAAGCTCGGAAAAGATCTAGATTTTGTATGGGGACAGGGGATGCTTAAGAGCAGTGTTAGACCAGTATGGAAGCTAATCAGGGGGTGTCTGGAAGATCAAAGGTGCTGTAAGGCAGTAGAGGAAGGACAGGCAGCATTAGAGCAGATAAAGGAGGAGCGTTCGGTAAAGTCAAAAAAGGAACGTACAGGCACGGAGTGGTCAGATAAGGAATTAGAAAAGACTATCAACCCTCCATCTGCTGCTCCTCCTCCTTATAACCCTGTAGAAGGTAGCGCTTCTGGTAGGTTCTTTTCTCTGAAGTGTGGCGGACAGTTAGAATTGAATTGTCACTTGTTTGTCCAGTTTTTCAAGATGCACAGGGTCAGAGTTTTCATGAGCCTTTGGATTTTAAGGTTATAAAGTCCTTGGCTGAGTCCATCCATACTTACGGGATCACAGCCTCTTTCACTTTAATTTGGATCACAACCCCTTTCACTTTAATTTGCTAATGAACAGGCAGATGCTAATCACACAGCTGGGAATCAAGCCTGGGTTAGGGATATTCTTTGGGGGCAAGGTTGCTTTGCTAATCAACAGACTGGTTACTAGCAGCTGCTATGATGCAGCTGAGTCAGAACAAATAGATACCCTTTGGCAGCTAGCACAAGTAGGCTGCGAGTGGAAATATCCTGGCTTGTGTGTGACTTCCATTTAATATCAAAGTATTACTCAAGCTGATAATCTCTCTCGACAGTTGTCTCAATATCTTACAGGAATTGGTCTACAGGTTTTGAGGATCTCATGAATCGGCTGAGACTGGCTATCATGACCGTGAATTCTACATGTGTTGATCTCTCCTTGACTGGGGGGTTGTCGTCTTGGATTCTTCAAGCAATGCATCATTTGAAAGAGTGGGTGGAAATAAGGGTATTAGCTTTGACCTTAGTGAGAGTTTCTGTTCTCTGCCTCTATTGTCTCTGCCATATGGCTCAAGCCTGAAAAAGAGATCTTATCATGATAACACAAGCATTTACAGCCATTTAGGCAGGGCAGTCTCCCCAAGCATGGCTTGCTGTCATCCAGCAGGAAAAGTGATAGCCTTTTGACATCGTCGTGTTCGGGATGCGAGGCTTAGCACTGCAATTGAGGTGTACCGCCTGCAGTTAGCAACCTCAAGAAGAGCATGTCTGATTGCATACACGTCGATGCCCCAGGACCTGTCTCTGTGGAAAAGGCATCAGACGGGTCTGGCCCTCCCTGGGAAGCATGAAGCCTGGGGTGGGGTAGTACAATGTCCCTGTTTCTATCATCAGAGATCAGACCTCTGTTCTTGCCCATTTCGCTGTAAAACAAAAAGGGGGAACTGTAGAGCGCCCTCCAAACCTCGCCCTAAAGATGGCGATGGCTCGCCGACAGCTCTGATATAAACAACACCTGATTTGGCTTGTAGGTTATGCTTCTGAGTGGCATGATCTTCCCTGGCCTATGGGGAGATGACACGTGGCATGAGTTCATGGGCTCCTACTAGGATATAAGCTGTGCCTGAGTAGGGATCTCAGGCTCACCTCTCCACAATGCTGCCTATAAAGTATCCTGAGTAAACCGCTAAGAGAAGGAACCAGTTGTGTTGTGTCTTAATTCCTGTTGGTCAGGGTTGGTGCGGCACACTCCTTTCCTTTGCTTTAGGGTGAGGTACTAGGGTACTAAGGCCCTTTAGACTGCTTTCTTAAGTGAGGTATCACAGAGTCCGTGATTCCAATGTGGGAGGTTTTATCATGTGAGCTACTCCAAAACAAGAAAGGAATTTTTCTTCTCACTCTGCACTAAAATTAAAATTCACTAAAAATTAAGTGCAGCCTCCTCACTCCAGCTAGGGCTCTTAGGTCTGAAGGGGCTGTTTCCTAAGGGACAAAAGGAACAAGGATGAGAATATCTGGGGAGGAAGGTGACTCAGACCTCTTAGGGTGGCCTTGATGATGTCTCAGAGAGGCCCAGGACCTGCCCCTGCCTTTGAACTACAGAAAGAAGACAGGCAGCATGGCAAGGATGGTTCCTTCTCTCTTCAACATCTCCCTCATTCAACCCCTCCTTCCACCTGACCCAGGTGTAGGCTTGGAGGGATTCTCCAGCTAGCTTCCCAGCATGCTGTCCCAGATCTTCTAGTTCCATGCCAATCTTGGCTGCACACCATGTCCTTGGGATATAATTCCTCCTGGACACCTGTCATCCTGTGGTGCCTCCTCTCTGGTGTCTGGGGAGGCCCATTGCTCACCTGCCTCAGTCTGGATGAAGGATACATCTAGGTCCTCCAGGTGTGTTCACACTTTAATGTGCCCCATACCACGTGAATCCAAATTGCTGAACACACAGTGGCCTATAAGACCATGTTCTTCAGGGAAAAATGTAGGTGGAGGCCAGAAGGCAGTGTCCCATGTCCCCACTCCTTAACAGGAGACTCAGGGGAATGAAGCATGTCCTACTAAAATGATCTAGAGTCTGGTGTTTAGTTGTTGCTGATACCTCCAGGATTTGCTGACAATCAACTCATACCAGCTCTGGTGTGGGGCATGTGGGCATATTCATGGGGGAAGTTCCTGACCAACCTGACCCCAGCTGATTTCACTTATGAGTAGAGATACCACAGCTGCATAGGGATAAGCCTGAAATAGTCCACACTCCCCAGCTCCTCAAGTTGTTAGCTGTGGCCCCAGCTCAGACTATTAAACCTGTAAACAAACAAACTACCCAGCTCAGTGACAACTAAGACAAAGAGGAACCATGTTTGCCTTTTGGATAATCTGCATCCCTGCTCTTACCCATGTAGCTGGACTCTGTACATGTGCAGACATGTATTTATGTATGTCCTGGCATGTGTTAAGGTGTGGGTTAAGTGAGACCATGCTATGAACTCTAAGGGACAGATGGTGGGGGGCCAGCTCAAAAGTTACAGTGCCAAGGGTTCCAGAGACACTGAGTCCAGGGCTATGGGAAGAGATAGTTGCAGGTCTCTGAGGTGGCCTGGGACCCCTCAAGGAGAGGGACTCTATCCCTCTGACCTCCTTCAATTCTTTGGGTTGCCCTGAGGCAAGACCTTTAGGTCTCTTAGAAAATGCTGAAGGCTCTATACTAAGGAGACATGAGAAAATCGTGACACTTCTGGAGTTGCATAGTTCTCCTTCCTTAACTCCTGGTCTGTCATGGGGAGAGGCAGGGTGACCCTACTAGGGTTCTGGGTAGTGCTGTCTGCTTCACATTCCCCAAACCTCCAGACAGCTAGAGGTCTGGGAGGAATGCATGTGCCTCCAGGGCAGAAGGGCAAGCTAGACTGGCCCACACACTTGTAGAAAGCAATGCTGATCCTCTATGCATCCTTTTCTTTCTTGAAGAGAAGTTTGCAGGAAAAAATGATACAAATCACAACAAAACAGGAATTTCTTTGTCCTAAGGAAACAGAAGCTCAGGGAGGAGATGGGGATCTACTCATGGAGTCTTTTTTTTTTTTTTTTTTTTTTTTAAAGATCGATTTATTTATTTTTATGTGTATGAGTACACTGTAGTTGTGCAGATGGCCATGAGCTCTGGCCTGTGTAATACACTGTAGCTGTCTTCAGATGCACCAGAAGAGGGCGTCAGATCTCATTATGGGTGGTTGTGAGCCACCATGTGGTTGCTGGGATCTGAACTCAGGACCTTCAGAAGAGCAGTCAGAGCTCTTACCAGCTGAGCCATCTCACCAGCCCGACTCATGGAGTCTTATGTGTTCTGTTGCAGTAATTTCTTACCTCAGATAAAAATACACAACTCAGTTACCGTATTTATAACCTATATACCTAGATTGGGCGGCTCTATCACTCTACTACTTTATTCCCCAGCTTATCCAGGCCATGTGGTTCTGCTCCATCTTCCTTCTGCCTCTTCTTCCTCCATCTCTCTGAGACATCCTGTACTCTATTCCTTCCCCTGCTCAATCTTCAGCTCTAGCCTTTATTTGACCAGTCAGCATGAAGAGAAGGTTCACTGAGATCACCTGAGTATGTGATCTACCCCTCTTCTGGGCTAGCCCCTCTTGAGGAAGCAGAATTAACATCAAAATACAAACAACACCAGGGCACCCCACAATAGTGTTCCCCTACTGATCTGAGCCAAGCTATCCAGATGGAATTTCAGTCTTCCCAAGGAGCCTGACAGAGGGGCAGTGCAGTGTGCAGAGATCTTGCCTGAGGTCTGCAAGGGCAGGGCACCTGATCTCTTAGAGAGAATTCTGTGTGTGTGATGTCACAAGGCAGTAGAGGAGGTGGTAATATAGCTCAGCTGGAAGTGCTTAAGTACTTCCATCTGGCATCATCTCCACCACTGTATAAAACTAGGTATGGTTGTGCATGTCTATGGTCCCAGCACTCTGAGTAAATGTAAGAGGATCAGAAGCTCAAGGTCATTTCACACTGTGAGGCCAGGCTCAGCTACAAGATCCTTGTCAAAAATAGAACAGGCAACAGGGTTTTATCAAGTATGGTGCATTTCGTGCCAAACACAAACACTAGGCCATTCAGCACTCTTGATGCCCCTTTCAGATGGATGCTATGATTTACTTAAGAGTGTTGTAGTATACAGCCTTCTCACAGGCACAGATCTACTTGCTGTGGGTTACCAGCCACAAGTATCCCTCCATTTAATTTGGCTGTTGGTTTGTTGTATATTGCTTTTATTCTGTTTAGGTATGGGCCTTGAATTCCTGATCCGTCCAATACTTGTAACATGAATGGGTGTTGTATTTTGTCAAAGGCTTTTCCAGCATCTAATGATGATCATGCAATATTGGCTTCTGTTGCTTATGGTCTTGCTCTTGCCTCTCACTATTTGGTTATTTCTGGTTTTAACTGCCCTGGGTGTCTTTTTCTGGAGCCCGCATCCTGAGTCCCTGGGTTGCTGCTAGTCTCCTGGTAGACCTGTGGCCCTGGCTGCAGTGGATCTCTTGGTAGGTGTAAGGAGCAGGTCTTTAGCAAAACCCACTCCACCTTGTAATAGGAAATGTTTGGAAGTTGTTTTGGAATAAGTTGTTTGCAGTAAGCTGTTTTGATGTATTAGTTATCTAGAATAATATATAGATGTTTTGCCAAAATGAGAAATATTAGAAGTATATATTTGTGCAGAAAATTTTCCATAAGAGAAGTAAACAACTTGAGAAGACAACCAGATGCGAGTGGTTATCTGAACCCTGCTCCAGAGTTTAAAGAGACAGCATGGAGACAAACTGTCATCTCCGCCTCAGTAACAATGGCTGCCTGAAGTGATCCTCTGAGCCAGAGCCTCCAACTCCAGCTCTTGCCACTGCTTCAGCTGGTGCTGACACAACTCTGCCACAACGACCAGAAACCATCCAAGACCACTGGAGTCACCATGGGCAAGAAACCTTCAAGGTCAAGCAGTCTCTACAGGCAAAATATTCTCCAGGGTCAAGCTCAGACTCCAAGGTCAAACCTAACTCTCCAGGACACCTCGATGACAGCCCAGTAGGCCAGCTCACTGACAGCCTGCTCGACACCAGCCGAAAGATAGCTGAGCTGCTTTTGCTTCGGGAACGCCACACCCCCAGCCAAGAGACACTGTCAAGTCGTATTTACTTTAATAGGCAGGAAAGTGAAACCGTAATTTGCAGTAAAGTGAAATGTTTAGCTATTTTATTGCCTTAGCCTTTATCCTCTTTGCTCTGATAACATATTGTATGCTGTGTGTAGTTGTATTGGAAACTGATATAAAGTATTCAAACCCTAAACAGTGTGCTGAGCCCTCTCTTGCCACTCCTGAGGCAGTTCTCACAGCGGAATCCAGAATTCGAGTGTCTGAGTGAAGGAGCTCTGTCAGCCTCCTTCTCAGCGAGGGTTAAGCCCCTCAGCCTCTACTCATGACAGACCTTCAGACAGTGGGATCTGTTTGCTTGGGAATGCCTCATCTCCTAGGAGGCCTTCAGACTGTGGGGTCTCCAGAAGTGCAGACAAGCAGATAACCTGCTCCAGCAGAAGATGTAGGCCAGGAAACCACTCCCAATTTCCAAACTCATCAGCTTACACTTTGATAGTACAACACAGGGATATAGGCTGATGGATGATTCTTGGCTGAGTATCTTTTGATACATCTGGGAATGGCACTGCTACTCATCAAACTCTCTCATACAAAAACAGGACCTGGGTACACAGGCACAAGAATGAAAAGCCACAACTAGATGTGTCTGTCCAAAGAACACTGCTCTTGTCTCTGATTGTACTTTCCATAGTTGTCTTCTGCCCCTGTGTGTGCAAGAAAAAAACATACATCCATACATATACACACACAAACACACATGAACATGAACTAAATGCAATTTCCACCCCAGGAATGCGAGGGAACGCTGTCAAGACTGATTTCTCATTTTTGTCTCTGGGGTCTTGCTAGGGCAGGACCAGACGGGGGACACAGACCTCAGGAAGTGCAGGGGAGTCACAGGACTGCAGAGACAGGAGTCTCTCAGCTTCCGAGGGACAGAGCTGACTCAGCGTTCACCCCTGCCCCCTCCCTGCGAGAAGAAGGCCTGCATCCTGAGCGGGCTTTAGCCCCAGGAATCAGCCAGGAGGCATACGCCTCAGGAAGTGCAGGGGAGCCACAGGGCTGCAGGGACTGGAGTCTCACAGCTTCTGAGGGACAGTCCTGGATCAGTGAACACCTCTGCCCCCTGCCTGCTAGGGGAGGACTTCCCCCCAAGGCCAGCTTCAGCACAGGGCTTCCCTCCAGGACAAGCTTCAGACCAAGTACTCAGGCGGGACCAGCTGAGAGGCACAGGCCTCAGGAGTAGAAGGGGAGTTGCAGGGCAGCAAGGAAAGAGCAAGCTCTAAGACACCAAGAACTTCTAACACCAGGGATCAAGAGATGGCGAAAGGCAAACGCAAGAGTCCTGCCAACAGAAACCAAGACTGCTTGGCTTCACCAGAACCTAGTACTCCCACGTCAGCAAGCCCTGGATATCCCAAAACACCAGAAAAGCAAGATTTGGATCTAAAGACATATCTCACAATGCTGATAGAGGAACTTAAGAAGGACATGAATAACTCCCTGAAAGAAATACAGGAGAAAACAGATAAAGAGATACAAGCCCTTAAAGAGGAAACAAAAAAATCCCATAAAGAGTTACAGGAGATCACAAGTAAACAAATAGAAGCCTTTAAAGAGCAAACCCAAAAATCCCTTAAGGAATTGCAGGAAAACACAAACAAACAGGTGAAGGATCTGAATAAAACCATTCAGGACCTAAAAATGGAAGTAGAAACAATTAAGAAATCACAAAAGGAGACGACCCTGGAGTTAGAAATCTTAGGAAAAAAGTCAAGAAACGTAGATGCAAGCATCACCAACAGAATACAAGAGATAGAAGAGAGAATCTCAGGGACAGAAGATAACATGGACAACATTGACAGAACAATCAAAGAAAATGCAAAATGCAAAAAGACCCTAACCCAAAACATCCAGGAAATCCAGGACACAATGAGAAGACCAAACTTAAGGATAATAGGTATAGAAGAAAGTGAAGACCTCCAACTTAAAGGGCCAGTAAATATCTTCAATAAAATTATAGAAGAAAACTTCCCTCACCTAAAGAAAGAGTTGCCCATGAACATACAAGAAGCCTACAGAACTCCAAATAGACTGGACCAGAACAGAAATTCTTCCCGCCACATAATAGTCAAAACACCAAATGCACAAAACAAAGAAAGAATACTAAAAGCAGTAAGGGAAAAAGGTCAAGTAACATATAAAGGCAGGCCTATCAGAATTACACCAGACTTCTCACCAGAGACTATGAAAGCTAGAAGATCCTGGGCAGATGTCATGCAGACCCTAAGAGAACACAAATGCCAGCCTAGACTACTATACCCAGCAAAACTCTCAATCACCATAGATGGAGAAACCAAAGTATTCCATGACAAAACCAAATTCACACAATATGTTTCCACAAATCCAGCCCTTCAAAGGGTATTAAAT
>JADRCD010165948.1:0-26108 GCA_019843815.1 Montemys delectorum | reverse complement strand
TCCTTCCTTCCTTCCTTCCTTCCTTCCTTCCTTCCTTCCTCTCTCTCTCTCTCTCTCTCTCTCTCTCTCTCTCTCTCTCTCTCTCTCTCTCTCTCTCTCTCTCTCTCTCTCTCTCTGGCTTACATGTATTATAAATATTTTCTTAGTCACTTATCTTTGGAATTTGTTTATGGTGTTTCTTTCTGGTCTAAAAACTTAATTGTGTAGGCAAATCCATCAGTCTTACTTATATTTTAATATTTGACAAGACAACTAATTTTTCTTCGTTATTTTTTAAAGATTTGCTTGCCATTGCTCACTCTGAGAAATGTAGAATGAGCGTATTGAGTGTGAGCATGCTGCTGGAGTCTGTGTTAGCTCAAGGGAAATGGTGGCTCTGTACCAGCTCATGGAGAAGAAATGGCCATACAGATGAGTTTGCATTCTAGCTTCTTTTCTATACTTCACTCCAGTGTTAGAGCTTTCTACATAGGGTTCTATAAGTTCCTTGCTACATATATTTCTAGTTTTCTACCTTACAGAAATGAATGAAATTTTTATTAATTATGAAACTGGTTATTGCTACTTAAATGGAAGTTGTTGGGTTTGTGTATTAGCCTTACATCTGGCAGTGCCTTGAATTCTTTTATTTTATTTTATTTAAAGATTTATTTATTATTATATGTAAGTACACTGTAGCTGTCTTCAGACACTCCATAAGAGGGCGTCAGATCTCATTACAGATGGTTGTGAGCCACCATGTGGTTGCTAGGATTTGAACTCAGGACCTTCGGAAGAGCATTTGACTGAGCCATCTCTCCATCCCAAACACTTTTATTATGACACTGTGTTTCACTGGGCCTGCACAGTTGAAGATTTCTGAAACCAGAGAGCTTTTCTTTCTTAGAGCTAGAGATCCAGCCTTTGCACATCCAGGCAAACATAGTACCTTGAGCTACACAGCCAGCTAGAAGGCATCCCCCAAGCCATGAAGTAGAGCCATTCTGCCTATGTTGCTCAGTTGTAAAACTGAGGCTGACCTAGAACTTTGCAAATCTCGTGTGTTAGGCTTCTGGGTGCTGGGATTACAGGTATGAACCACAATATTCTGCTAAGATGTAGGGTTAAACGGGGTCCCGTGTCTGCTCCGCCACAGGGCTCAGGCCTCTTGGGGAGGCAGGACAGGTGTCAGGCTATAGCAAGCCACGGGACACCGCTCCAGGGGTTGGGGAGGGCAGTCTGAGGTCCAGGGGACAGCCAGAGCTGGCTCTGGGAGTCCCTGGGGCCTGTAGGGATGCCAGGGCCATCTGGTTGTCAGGCTCTTGTGCACTCAGGAGCCACTGTGAGCCTCAGAAGAGTTGAGAATGGAGTGGGGACCCCTGCAGGAGCCCAGGGCCGAGCGGGAAGAGAGGGAAGAGCTCCAGCTGGGTCCCTCGGAGAGGGGTCCTTGGCTTCTTGGCCGCTGGCTTGGCTTTGCTTGGTGGTCAAGGCTGGGGGCACAGGGGGACCTTCCATGGGAGATTAGACAGCTGGCTCTTAGGCGAAAACCTTCTCTATTGTTCCCCACTGTGGATAGAGGTTGGGGGAGGCAGTCCATGGTTTTAAGGAATTTATTGTCTGCCATGGGACACTGCTCCAGGGGTCGAGGAGCGCAGTCTGAGGTCCAGGGGATAGCCAGAGCTGGCTTTAAGGCAGAAAGTGGATGAGTAAAACCGTACCCTACTTCTCAGAGTGGGCCTGAGGTTAAATAAATACCTTTTGCAGGGAGGAGTGTCTGGGAAGGAAAGCTTAATTGGATAAGCCTTCAGGCCTTTTAGGTACCTCATTAAAATGGAGGCCTGTCCTGAGGCTATGTGACCACAGGTCACCTCCTCTACCTGTGGAGGGGCTTGGAGTATTGTCCTTACTTGACTGAAGGACACAAATCTATGGAGGGCAGCGGCCTTGTGCCAGGAGCCTAGTGTCTGGGAACCAGGCAAAACGCCTGCTGCTACTCATGGTTCCAGCCCATGCTCCACCAGGAACCAGGCTGCCTTTCACAGTCCTAAACTAAGGGATGTGTCTGGTAATTGATTGCAACATTTAAAATATTTGATATTTAAAATTCCTAATGAATAGTGATGTGTGTTGTAAACTGATGTTTTAGATTTGATGTAATCAAGGGTTTCATTGCTTGATCTTTTTGACATTTTCCAGTAGATGAGATAATCTATAAACATTTATGGGTAAACCCAGTAAACTAATTTTCCTTTCTAAAGAAAAAGTTTGGGCATGGCAGTGGTGGTGCAGCACTTGGGGAGGTAGAGGCAGGTGGATTTCTGAGTTCGAGGCCAGCCTGGTCTACAGAGTGAGTTCCAGGACAGCCAGGGCTAGACAGAGAAACCCTGTCTCAAAAACAACCAAAAAAGGAAAAAGTTCTATTTTATTTATAATTACAATTGGAGAGGAGGGAAAGGTTGAGTGCGATAGAGATATGTGTAGGGGTCAGAGGACAACCTTGAGGAGTCCGCTCTCCCCATCCACCATGGGTTCCAAGGAGTGAACTCAGGTTGTCAGTGCACAGTAAGCTCTTATCCTCTCAGACATCTTACTGGCCCTATTATTCATTTTTTTTAACGAGGTAGAAGATACAGATAGAGAAGTATACAAAGTGTCAACCCACTGCTGAGCTGATGTCAGAAGGGAGATGCCATGCTCCTTATGAACTGCCTGCCTGCAGTAGTAGCCCAGCTGCACCTTGACAGTGCCTTTTGTTCTCCTCCTTCCCACCTGGCCTCCTGTATGGACTGAATTCCTAAAAATGTTTTAGTTTTGTTTTTAATTATATGTATGCAGTGCCCATAGAAAACAGAAGTGGGAATGGATCCCCTGGAACTGGAGTTACAGGCAGTTGTGAGTGCTGGCCTGGGTGCTGAGGTGGGAGCATGCTCTTAACTTCTGAGCTGTCTCCAGGACAGAAGTTAATCCCCCTCCCCCACTAGACCAAGTCTCACTGTGTAGAGCAGGCTGATCTTGCATTGACAGAGATACGCCTGCCTCTGCTTCCTGAGTGCTAGGATAAAAGGTGTGTGCCACTCTTCTCAGCTGCTGTTGGTTTTCTTGAACCCTGTTGTAGAGTCTATATTTAACCTTAGACTTACCCAGAGTCATGATGTGTTGAATTTTCTTTGACCTTATTTTGTATTTCAGTTGCCAATATTTGGGGACTTTCCCCTCATTGCAACTTACTATGTCAACATTTTTTATGTCATTTCTCTTCTCTTGTGATCAGAAACTTACATGAGTGTCTCATATCTATTAGAGCAATTGCCCATCTGTTGCTCTTCTGTGGACCCTGAACAGCTTACTGTTTCACCTGTAGCCTCCATGGAGCCCTGAGTGATGACAGGAGGGGCAGTTCATTGAGAGTGTGGGGAGAGGATTCTACAGCTCAGCTCAGTTCTCACAGGTGGAGTAGGGTCCAGTCCACAGATGGAAGGCTCATTTCCAAAAGACAGCCCCACTTGAGATACCAGTTACAGGTCTTAGGTTGTCACTTGCCATTCTGAATCTAGTCTTGGTGGGATTGTTCACCCAACTTACATATACCAAATCCAGAGGCTACCACACAGGACACAGGTGAATAGCCAGACGGGAGGTACCTAAGGCAAGGAATGTGGGAAGAGGCTCACCAACTCCAAGAGCTTCCATGTATACAGCTACCTAAAAGCTCTCTGAAGCCCATAGTGTAAGAGGTTATCATGGGGCTCTCATCACATGGGCAGGATTGATTATAATGCAAACCCTACCTTTGTTCTACCTTTCCTTGAGTGTGGGGGATGTGCAGAATGCTAGAGGCTTGGCTCTCATTCACCCTCCTTGTGACCTTGAACAAATGCTTCATTTGTTCACCTGAAGAAGTTTAGTAATCCTGTCCTGCCTGCTCTGGGAGGCAGCATGATAGGGCACACATGGATATGAATTCTGTACCAAACATGAGGCGTGGTGATAGCCATGCCATGACCATTACTATGAAGTGAAGCTTGGTTATAGGTAGCCAGTTCTCAAGTGTCCTGCATTTGCTCCTGGCGAGCAATGTGGAGATCTTTAGCTTTTTCTTGTTCTTATGATTGTTCAGGTCACATTTTTCTTTTTCTATTTTAGATAGCACTCTTCCTGTTCCTAATTCTTCATTCTTATTTCCTGAAGTTCCTGCTCCCTACCCAGTACCTCCAAAATATTATGGGGAGCCCCAAGGGAGGAAAAATGCCTCTGTGTCATTTGGAATTTATGATTGAACCTAATTGGGTCAGCTTCCTTGTGATTTGGGTAATTGTTGGCTAGTGCATTTCTTAGAGGCTTCTGACTACTGATTGCATTAATGTACTACTTTGTGAGGGTGGCTGGTGGCATCAGTGTCCTCAGACTCAGCTTCCTGTGGATTTGCACAGCATTTGCTGTCTGATTGATGCATTCACAACTGAAAAGGTGTCAGGACCTCACAGCCAGCGTTGCTTCAGTAGATGTAATCTTGGGAGTTACTAAGCTATAGATTGAGTAACAGGAGTTAGTCCTGGCATTCTTCTGTTTTGCTTTATAATACGTGCTGTGAAACTGACTGAGCTTTAGAACATCTGGGTCCCGACTTCTTACTGTTGTTAAGAAAGAATCTCAATAAAGCTTTCCTTTGGTTCAAACACAAACACACACACACACACACACACACACACACATTTTATATCTCAACTGCAGTGTCCCTTCCCTCCCTCCCTTCTTTCCTCCCAGTCCCTCCCGTTTACCCCCACCCAAATTCAGTCCTCCTCTGTTTCCCTTCAGAAAAGGCAGGCCTCCCATGGGTATCATCTAAACTTTGCATAGTAAGACTAGCCACCTCCCCTTGTATTAAGGTTGATGAGGCACCCCATTATGAGGAAAAGGGTCCCAAAAGCAGGCAAAGAGTCAGAGACATCCCCTACTCACACTGTTAGTCCCCAAAGAAGACCAAGCTACACAACTGTGACATATGCACAGAGCCTAGGTCAGTCCTATGCAGGCTTTCTGGTTATTGGTTCAGTCTCTGTGAGCTCTATGAACCCAGGTTGATTCTGTGAGTTTTCTTGTGTCCTTGACCCCTCTGGCTCCTGTAATCCTTCCTCCTCCTCTTCTGAAGGATTCCCTAAGCTCTGCCTAGTGTGGGTCCCTGCCTCTGTTTCCATCAGTGGCTGGGTGAAGCCTTTCTGATGACAATTGGATTAGGTTCCAATCTATGAGTATAGCAAAATATCATTGGGAATCTTTTCAGTGGTTTTTTTCCCAGTCATGTTTGGTTCAATTTAAACAGAAAGAATGAAAACAATAAATAACCTGTATCTACCATGCAGTTTAAAAATTTTACTCTGGAATTTAAAAAAAAAAAAATGTGACAAGTACTTGTTAAAGTCTCTTGAATACCTCCCCCCATTCCATTTTCTTCCTTACATTATGAGCCTGTTCTCTTTTATGTCTGAACTGTGTATGTACATGTCTTAACATATTGCTTCACAATGTAACCACATACAATATATATCAGCCTGTAATATGATTATTTTTTAAATTAATAAGACTTATTCACATTAATAGGTAAAGTCTAATTTTTCCAGAGCTATAGTTCAAACCTAGGGCCTTACACACTAGAAAAGCTGAACACTTCTGATCTACATCCACAGTTCAGAGGATTCTAACTTTTTTTTTTTTTTTTTTTGGTTTTTTTTGAGACAGGGTTTCTCTGTGTAGTCCTGGCTGTCCTGGAACTCACTCTGTAGACCAGGCTGGCCTCGAACTCAGAAATCTGCCTGCCTCTGCCTCCCAAGTGCTGGGATTAAAGGCGTGCACCACCACCGCCTGACTGGATTCTGACTTTTTAACTCCTATATGGATCTCCTTTGTATGGATAAACCATAAATGATTTTCATCTCTTCATACATATTAACAAACACTTGGGTTCCCACTTTTCTGACATCAGTCTGTGTGTGTGGTACAAGGTCTCACTACGTTGACCAGGATGGCCAGAACTCCTGGGGTTGAGCAGTCCTCTCTTGCACCTCCTGAGTAGCTGAGAATACACAAAGATGTCACCATGCCATTATGCTGGCTGGTTCTGCTTCTATAAACAGTGACAAGGTGACTCAAAGCTGATGCCTCCTCTCTTTGTTTACCTGTGCAAGTTCCCTGGGCCAAGCATGCCTGTAACTTAACTGCTATATTGAGAATCTTCAGCCTTGGAGGCATTGATGCAGTTAAGCGCTTTACTCCCATACTACTGGTTTCTGAGTTTCCTCATTTATGTTTGTGTCATGCTTCACATTTCCCCATTTTAATGGTTAAGAATCCTAGCTTAACGACTTGATTTTCCTGATTATTAAACGAAGTTTATCATCTTTTTTTTTTTTTTTTTGAGTCAGGGTTTCTGTGTAGCCTTGGCCGCCCTGCAACCCACTCTGTAGACCAGATTGGCCTTAAACTGATAGAGATCCGTCTGCCTCTGCTTCCTGAGTGCTGGGATCAAATGCGAGTGCTACCACTTGGCTCTTTATAATTTTTTCATGCTTTTATTGACCACTTGTTTTTCGGCCTAACTTGTAGCTTCTATGCTTTGCTTATTTCCTCCTTAGATCTGTAAAAGTTCCTTTTATCATCTGGTATTGGTCCCATGCTGATCACACATACTTCAGGGATCTCCTTCCAGATTTGATAGCTTTGTTATGGTGATTTTTTTTTTTTTTTATCAAAAGCTGTAGTTCAGTGTAAATAAACTCTAGTAAGTTGGTATATTTAATTTAAGACAGTATTTTCTGCCTTGATGACATAATAGTATTCTCCTATCATTTCTTCTTAAAGCTCTGAAGGACTATATACTGTCTGTGAGCTATTCTCTGTTCAATGTGGGCATAGCTTCCACTTTGGTTGCGATGTGTGGACAGTAGTAGTCCTCAGTCCACATCCGCTGCTCTATGGCTCCCATTCTCTGCCGTTGGTCCCTAAATCACTCCACAGTGCCTTACTAAGATTCCATCTCTGGGCAGGAAGACTCCTGCCTCCACTTTATTTCCCATTTTGTTGTTGCTTTTCAAATTTGTTGGATTAATTTTTAGAATTTTACTCTTCATATGAATTTTTAAATTTGACTTATTTTATGCGTGAGTGCACATATGTGTACCACATGCATGCGTGATGCCCTCAGAGGTCAGAAGGGGCATTAGATTACCTGGAACTGTAGTTATAGATTGCTATGAACCATCTTGTGGATGCTGGGAACCTAATCAGGGTCTTCTGAAAAAAGAAAAAGTGTTCTTAACTTCTGAGTCATCTGTCTGGCCCCTTCATAAGAATTTTAGGATCAGTTTGCTTATGTTTTGCTTGTTTGCTTGTTTGTTTTTTTGGCAGAGACTCACTATTGAGCCCTTACTGATCTGGGACCTTTTGTGTTTGTCAGACTTGCCTCAAACTAAGAGATCTGCTTGCCTCTGCCTCCTGAGTGCTGGAAATAAAGGCCATAATACCCAGCTGGATCAAGCCTTTTACATATACGTGCATTTCTAATCTGATATGCATTTGAAATCGTAGGACACTTGGTGGGGAACTGACATGGTTACAATGCTCAGTCCATAAAGAAAACGACTCAGATTTTCTTTTATGTCCTTTCAAATGGCCAGGAATATAGTCCCAGCACTGCAAAAATAAAATAAAAGCTTTGTAATGTTTTCTGTGAAATTTCTATGTATTCTCATTAGATTTCCTCTTCATTTTCTTGGAGTTTTTATTTTTGTGTATTTGTAGGTTTGTTGTTGTTTGTGGTTCTAGGACTGGAACCCAGAGCCTTCCACATGCTGACACAAGTTTTCAGAGCTGGGCATGGTGGCACATACCTTTAATGCTAGCACTCTAGCGGCAGAGGCGGGTGGATCTCTGAGTTCCAGGACAGTCAGGGCCACACAGAGAAACTGCTCTTCCAGAGGATCTGGGTTTGGTTTCCAGTACCCACATGGTAGCTCATAGCTATCTATAACTCCAGTTCCGGGAGATCTGAGGATACTAGGCATGCATGTGGTAGGTAAGTGTTTTGCCTGCATATATATACATATATATATGTTTGTGCTCTTGTGCATGCAGTGCCCACGAAGTTGAGAAGAAGGCATCAGAAGCCCTAGAACTGAGATTATGGATGGTTTTGAGCCATTGTGTAAGTGCTGGGAACCAAACCCAGGTCCTGTGCAAGAGCATGAAGTGCCTTTGACCACTGCCATCTCTGGCTGCAGTATTTCCATTTTAGAAAGACAGCATCTTAGTGAGAGTTACTACTGCTGTGATGAAACACCATGACACAAAGCAGCTTGAGGAGGAGAGGGTTTATTTTGTTCATAGCTCCATAGAACAATTCATCATTAAAAGCAGCAGGGAGCGGGGGAGAACTCACAGGGCAGGAACCTGGAGACAGGAGCTGATGCAGAGGCCATGAAGGAGTGCTGCTTCCTGACTTGTTCATCATGATTTGCTCAGCCTGCTTTCTTATAGAACCCAAGACTACTAGCCCAGGGATGGCCCCACCCACAATGGGCTAGGGTTTCTCCTTTAATCACTAAATAAGAAAATGCCCTACAGCTGGATCTTATGGAGGCGTGTCTTCCAGTTGAGGTTCCCTCCTTTCAGATGACTCTAGTTAGTGTCAAGTTGACATAAACCAAGCCAGCACAGCCAGTTTGGCAACCCAGTGGAAATGTGACTAAGATTAGCAGTGCACCAGTGAGAGGAGTATCTTAAAGTCAAGAAATCTAGAGAGGCCAACCTGGGTAGGAACAAGAGATATTACAGAATTAAGACCACAGACAAAAACTGTGTCTTGATGTCAGTAACTGTGGTGCTGACATTGAGGGGTTGGTCATGATGCTTGGATGTTGGACACCTGAGGGGGTATTGCTAAGGAGGTAGTGGGTGTGACAACAGAGCTCCATGCTTTTCACAGTGCCAGGTTTGAGATTAGATCTTATATGCTTCTAAGTCATTTCCCCTATGTGGCTTGAGTAGAATTTCTCCTCTGATATCTTTGTGTAGATATGTGTCAGCCTGATGTGGAGCTTCCGAGGCTGGAGAGTGAACTGGATGTGTTGGATGCAGATATCCTTCCAGAAGAAGCCCCCCGTGTATTGGACCATGGTACAGACTTCCAGGATGAAACATTAACCCCAGCAAAACCACAGGCAGTGAGAAAGAAGACCTTGACAGGGCACATGCCATTTAGGAAGAAAGATACTTTGGAGTCAGCCAGGCCACAGCAGGTATGAAGTCTTCCTTTCTTGTGACCCATTTATATTCATCTGATATTGTCCAAGGTCATATAAGCTAGTAAGGGTTAGGACCAGCATTTGTTAGGGGACAGATGGATATCCTTTCCTGTGTCAGTAAGATCCTAACTAATTTAATACCGTGGTCATAATTAGGAAGCTTGTCTTAAAATTCAGTATTTGAAAGTGTAAGAGTTGAGAGGATTTAAGATTCTATTGTTAAGATGTATTGTTCCTGGGACTGATGGTGGCTCAGTGGTTTTAAGGGTACTTTGGTGCCCTTCTAGAAGATGGAGATTAGGTTCCCAGCATCCACATGGTGACTCACAGCTATCTGTAACTCCAGGTCTAGGGGGTCCAATGCCCACCTCTGGCTTCCATAGGCACATATAGTGCACAGACATTCATGCAGGTAAAACACATAAAATTATTTTTAAAAGATTATATTTCTACTAAGGATACATACTGATCTATTACAGTCACTGAATATTAAAGGGCACTGTATTGAGTGCTTTTTAATTCGGCTTTAGGAACTAGCTGGGTAGATAGAGCTTGTGATCTGAAACTACCTTATATTTTAAGCTTCTATCTAAAACTTCCTTATGGGGCTGAAGAGATTGCTCAGTAGTTTATCACTGACTGCTCTTCCAGAGGACTGGAGTTTAATTCCCAGCACTCACATGGTAGCTCATAACCATCTGTAACTCCAATTTCAGGATATCTGGTGTCCTCTTCCGGCCTCTATGGGCACTAGGCCTGCAAGTGGTACAGGCAAAATACCATGCACATAAAATTAATTAATTAAAAAATTAAATATCAAAACAGTAGAACTTCCTTATAGTCCTACAATGAAAAACTGGGAAAATTAATACCTCTGATCTGAATGTACTTACTGCAGTGACTGCCTCTCAGTAGTGCTGTCTGGAGGCTTCTGTAGCACGCAGGTATTGTCACATGGCCTTGGAAAAGGAAATCTTGGCATATTTGTGTCTTAGTTTCCTTTCTATTATTGTGGGGAAAAGCCACCAGACTGCGGAAGAAAGAGTATTTTTAGTCATGAAGGGAAGCCAGGGTGGGAGTTCTAGGCAGGAACTAAAGTAAGAGATCATGGAGGAATCTTCTTACTGACTTGCTCCCCATGGATTGCCCAGCCTACTAGTACCACCTGCCTAGGAGTGGAACTGCTCATGGTGAGCTGGCTTCTTTCCCATCACTCATTAATCAAGAAAATGCCCCAGACTTGCCTAGAAGCCAGTCTGGTATAGCTACTTCCTTTCTCATTTGAAATTCCTTTGTGTAGAGGACTCTAATTTGTATCAAGACCACAAAGCACTGATCAGCACAGCCAGTAACTGACAGGTCATGGATTGGGATCACATCTTTATTCCTTCCCAAATAAACTTGTAATGAGGTCATTGGGAAGTCAGGATTGAACCTATAAGAGCAAATTGTACTTGGATGCTCTTCTCAGCCTCATGTCCAGTGGGTATTTGAAATTATGAGATTCATTGTGATTAGAAAGGTTAAGTATTTTAGGCAACAATATTTTGTGATTTACCTGTAAACAAGCATGGACTTTTAGAAAGGAAAATTTAATTAAGGAAAAGGATAATAAATATTTTATATAAATATGTGGGATTTTTATATAAAATCCACCCTTCCGTGCGATTGGTGTGCTTCTCGCATTCCCTCAGAGTGTTCTCTGTAGCTTTTAGAATGCATGCATGAATAGCAAAGAGTCACTTGGAGCTCCAGTGAGTCACAGGTTGACGCTGCAGTGTCTTTGATACTTGTCTGGCTTTGTAATGCATATTTACTTCTTGCAGGGACTCCACATATCTGAAAGAAATCGACCAAACCAGCCTTACAGCAAAAGCAGGTTGCAGCAGACAACAGTGTCATCTAGATTAAAAATGAACCGACAGCCTGTGAAAGACCATAGGGCTCCTTGGATACCTCCAAACCCCACATCCCCACCAGCCTCTCCTAAATGGTATGTAAAAATTCAAGGACCCTGGGTTTGTGTCACTGTATTTTCTTCACCTTAGAGCAGATGAGCTAGTAGGTTTCATTCTTCCCCGCGAGCAGAAATTCTTATTTGGATGAGTGATACATGAGCTTTTTGTCTAGAAGTTTGTTGGTTTCTTTTTGTACCTGTCTGTGGGTGGATAGAGCACCTCAGTGTCCAGTGGGCGTGTGTCAGTGTAGGAAGGATTACACGCTGTGTTGTCTGCTCTGCAAACATTGTGCTTACCCGAGGCTTGGCATTGTATCTCTCTTATGTCTTAATATCCAGTGCCTAGACATAATAGGCATTCACTTAATCTTTGTTGAGTGAATAAATATTTTTAAATAATTTAATTCCAAGTCAAGAAAGCTGAGAACCTTAAGCTCATCCGTATTTCCTGACTTTGCCCCACCTGCAGGAGCTAGTCATTGTAGTGCTAGCCTTACTGTCTTGTTACCCACGCTCATAACATAAGGACAGTGGAGCTGCTATCTGTCCCACAAGGCCAGAGAGAAGGTTCTGTGCTCAAGGGGAGCAGAGTCCAGTTTGAATCAGGCTAAGAGGTGGGTGGCTAAAGATAAAAGGGAGCTTGTTTGCTAAGATTTGGGAGTCTTTGAAAGCACCGTGGAAAAAACTAGAAGGTCCAGCAGGGCAAAGGAGGAAACACAGAGCAAGTAAGAACAGGACAAGGGGCTGACTAGCTGGAAGGGCCGCCTTGCTGGGTGAGTGAACAAGTGAGCAGCCTGGTTCTAGGGAGGCTTCTGGCAGGCGTGCATGATGTGAGGCTGTGGTGGTATGGATGCATCCCTCAGCCTTGAGAGGAAGGAGAACAAGCACTGATCAGAGAAGCTTATATGACCAAAAGCTGGGTCTTCTGACCCAACTGTGGGGTTTTTTTCCTTTGTTTTGTCTTTGTTTTTTGCTTTCATGACTTTGCTCGGATTTCTTTGCTTCATGTATGTCAATACTGGGATATAAGCTGAGTTGTAATCTAAAATATCCACAGGTTGAAGTTTATACTGCTAACCACATGCACAATAGCTGCTAGACTACATGACCTGTGGGGGTCATGACCCCTTTAGGGTCAAATGACCCTTTCCCAGGAATCACATATCCAGTATCTTGCATATCAGATATTTACATTATGATTCATAACAGAAAAATTACAGTTATGAAGTAGCAATGAAATAACTTTGTAGTTGGGGTCACCACAGCACAAGGCACTGTATGAAAGGGTCTCTACATTAGGAAGGTTGAGAAACATTGCTCTAGACAGTATGTATGGTGGGTGGAAATGTGAGACAGATAAGGCTTCCTGGATCAGAGTGCTGTGTGAGACCTAACACAGACACTTAGAGGAATGTGACTTAGAGGGTATTATTAGTGACTCATACTTATATATTTAAAGCAGCTTTTGATGAAGTGCATTTGTTATTCTTTGAGTTGTTTTTTTTTTTAATTGAAATGTGACTGTTTCTTGAAGCAAAGGGATCTTCTGCCTTCAGCACTGGGCATAAGAGCTAGAAGATCCTCATGCTCATTTTTCTATGCAGGCGCCAGGCTCTGAGCTGTAGGTCAGTATCGCGTGGTTCTTTTAGGATGAGTCACAGCGGGTGGGTGAATGACTACAAAAGGTGTGCTTTTCTATTCCATGTAGTGCTGCATGGCTGAGGGTAAAGTACAGCCCCAGAGATGCTGCAAAGGAGCAGTCCCTGCAGCAAGAGGATACCCACAAGGAAAGTCAGCTGAGAGGTGATGTTGAGCAAGAAGCAGCCAGGTTTGTATTAGCAATTTTCAAAATTAAAGGGCTCCACTAACACAGACTCTGCAGCAAAGCACTCTTGTCTTTCCAGTGTCTAAAGATTATTTAAAATTAGATTGTTGGACTTCCCTGTTACACTCTCCAAGTTACTACAGGCCCACTATACTTTTATTCTTTCCTATTTCATTCATTCAAAAACTTCAGTGTATGTCATTTGCCAATTTGTATATGGCACAGTTATATGCTTTATGTACTTTTTAAAAAGAGCAAATAAGACCATAATCCCAGTTCTTATTTGCAGCCAGTAGAAAATACATGTAATGAGCTGTGATTGAAGATAAAATGTGGTATACACCCTACGATCTGGGCAGGTTCAGAACAGGGAGTGTTTTCCTCTTGCTGCAGAGAATGAAGCTTCGCACAGGAAGGACGACATTAAACCAGACTTGCACAGGCAGGAATAAATATGAGGGGTTTAATGAGAATGTTCCCAAGGACGACAGCAATGAAAACAGCTTGCCCTGCATTTGTTTGGCTGAAATTACCCTGGCAATTATGGGAAAGCAAAATTGTAAGTGGGTATTAGGGCTGGGGGCACTCAGGAGTATGGTACAGCTCCCCTGTATACGTGAAGCCCCAGCTCCATTTTTATTTAGCCTTAGAAAAGAGTGGGCCGTTAGGTAACATTCACAGAGCCACAACCACAGGAATCAAAGCTCTTTGACAGGCACATACAATAAAATTGTTTACAGTTAACGTCCTCTTTTGTTTTTGTCTGGCTTTATTAAAACCTACACTGGGCTCTGTTTCTTTGTCTAAACAAGTAACATGCCCTGAGATCAGTGGTAGTTGCCTTTCTTGCTGGTACCTCCTTGTGTATATACTAACTTGAAGTACTTTTGTGCATAAATATCCTTTTATAGGAACATGGTGTGGGAGCTTTCATGGATACACAGAGGATACATTACTTTTGAGTCCTTTAATAGAGCCAGGATTGGTGCTGGGATAGAGAAAGGGGACTCGTTTCTGCTGTTTCTGCTGTTGTAATGACACCCTGTGGCATTAAGGCATTGAGGTTACCTTGACTCATTGTATTGCCTGTTAGGCTTTCTTGGCCAGATGCTGAATCTTCCAAAAGACTAAAGGAACTCGAAGAATTGGAAGCCAAAGAAATGGAAAGAAAGCAAAAGCAGAGGTAAGTATTTGTTCCTAAGGTAAACAAGAAGGCAGGCTTGTTCTGCATCATCAGTCCTTCAACAGTGAGTCATGGTTGTTGATGTTAGCCACGCTCTTGTGCTTATTGACTTTCTGCCTCAAGACTTCAGTAGAGCCGAGATAAAAGCCAAGGGCATCCTGACTTGGCTTTGAGGAAAGTTGATGTGACTTTACTGCCCTTTAGGCTCAGTTGGCTTGAGGCTGAGACTGCTAGAAGAACCAAAGAGTTGGATGAACTGAAAGCTGAAGAAATGGATAGACTTCAAAAATTAAGGTATATGTCTGCTACCTGGGCGAGATAGAGTATGTGTCCCTATATGGATTTAGTTGATCCATAGAGTTGGAACTCTAAGAGTGAGTAATTGGATGAGTGAGCATTTGCATGTTTCCATGTGCACCATGGCATGGTTTCCTGCTTGTGTATGGAGTGTGAAGGAGAGTTGCAAAAGCATGTATGATCTGAGGATATTCTGTGTTTGCTTCTTGTTTGCTGCCTTGTATCCCAAGGCACTGCACTAGGCGGATGCCAGTCTTCCTGCGGACAGAGACCATGTGGAGGTGCGTGGTCTGTGGTGGTGAGTGTGTAGATGCTGTTGTTTCAGCGGAGCTGAATGCAGATGAGGTTTTAGGATGAGGCTGCTTTCCCCTATTCATCACCTAAGAATACTACTACCAAATGTCAGCAGATGTTGTGAGCAAAGGTAATGAGATGAACTCAGGAATCAGGGCAGTAGGTACCTTTTGGAAAGGAGGTTTAGCTTCTACAACAGTATTATTGGTTTGGGAGGTGATGCACAGGTGTTCATTTATAATATCCTAAATCATACAATAAAGAAATCAAGCAATAAAGAAATATTTTTAAGATGTAATGGGGATGATGCCACTGCCACAGCTGAGTCCATTTTTTCTAGCTCTGATGACCATTTGCCCTGTAGTAAAATGAACAAGCACTGAGTGAAATGTCTGCACTCTTCACTATCATTCATAACAGCATTCAGCTCCAGTTACAGGGTTAGGTTCTTCTCTTAGACACCAAGGTGACTGGAGTTAAGATTTCAGTGATGCAATCATACAATCTTAGGGTTTGAAGGACACCCCTCCCTACACACATAGCTGATACTTCCAAACTCTTCTGGTGTTTCCAGGAAGTAAGTGGCCAACTTGGGTATACATATCTCTGGGGTGGTGTGGTCACTGCTGCTGGAGAGTCTGCCTTGGCTATCTCTAGCTATTAGAACGTTGATTGCCTGTCTGCAACTCCTATCCACTTGCCTTTTTGCGTTTCATTTATTCTTTATGTATACTTTTTCTGGAAAAAAAGATAAATGTAGCATACACATAGAAAAACACTAAATTCACATGTCTGATTCAGGATATTATAAATGAACACCTGTGCATTGCCTCCTAAACCAGTAATACTGTTGTAGAAGCTAAACCTTCTTTCGCAGAGGTACCTACTGCCCTGATTCCTGAGTTCATCTTTTCTTTTCTTTTTTTTTTAAAGATGTATTTATTTATTTTATGTATATGAGTACACTGTAGCTGTACAGATGGAGTTATGAGTCATCATGTGATTGCTGGGAATTGCTCCTGTCCCGCTTGCTCCAGGCTCTACTTGCTCCAGGCCCCACTGGCTCCAGGCCCCAGCCCAAAGCTTTATTTATTGTTATATATAAGTAAACTCTAGCTGGCTTCAGACACACCAGAAGAGGGTGTCAGATCTCATTATGGATGGTTGTGAGCCACCGATGTGGTTGCTGGGATTTGAACTCAGGACCTTCGGAAGAGCAGTCAGTGCTCTTAACCACTGAGCCATCTCTCCAGCCCTTGAGTTCATCTTTTCATTTACCGTTGTTCACAGTTCACAAATCTTCTACTGATATATACATTTCTGGCAACAACCTTAATTTTGAAAACAGAAGTACAAATTTAGCTGAGCATGGTGTGCTCAGTTTTGCTGGTGTTAGATAGACTCAGCTTTAGAATGTAGATCATAACCTGACTTTAAGCTTTCATCAGAGTACTTAAGAGCCCCACTTCAGGAGTCCTAGTGAGAGTATGAGTGAGTCATGGCAGACATGACATAGGGTTCACCACCTCAGGCTGTGGATGAACTAGGCCCAGTGAGCACTGGGCGCTTCATCAAGAGGGGGACTGCCTGGCCATGCTCTGCTTTCTCAGGTCTGGCTAGGTGGCCTGTGGAGATAGATCACAGAAAGCCAGCACTTCATCAGCATCAGGGAAGACAAGACAAGCATCCAGGCTAGCTTTGCTCACATGGATTTCCATGTTGTCATGCCCTCTTTCTGTTTGTATTCTTGTTTTGATGAAGCATGGCCTAACTTAGCTTCTTTTTAAAATTGCAATTTTTTAACTTTATTTCACACTACAGATAGTTCTCATCCACACTGACTAACTGTAAGGTTTGTATATGTGTGTGTGAGGTGGGGGCAATTTGGTTGTTAGTGGGTTTTGTTGTTTTGTCTGTAGGGTTTTGAATGTAGTAATGAGGACATAGATTACCAAAGTATAAAGCCTGCTGTTTGGTGACTCTCCATCTCATTTTATGGGCAAATGCATGCAGACATGATAGGAGCATTTTTTTTAAAGATTTATTTTATTTTATTTTATGTGTATGAGTACCCTGTAGCTGTACAGAGGCTGTGAGCTATCATGTGTGTGGCTGTTGAGAATTGAACTCAGGACCTTCTGCTGGCCCTACTTGCTCCGGCCCGATTGCTCTGGCCCGCTCGCTCTGGCCCGCTCTCTCCGGCGTAATTCGCTGTAGCTGTCTTCAGATGCACCAGAAGAGGGCATCAGATCCCATTACAGGTAGTTGCTGGGAATTGAACTCAGGAGTTTTGGAAGAGCAGTCAGTGCTCTTACCCTCTGAGCCATCTCACCAGCCTGATAGGAACATTTCTTATACACATGGCCCAGATGGCTTTGTAGAGTCTGGTGTCAGTGTGCACATCTAGAGTTCTCTTTCGTATTTCTCTGAGTGGTAGGGCACACGTACTGAAGCACAGTCTGTGAACGTACCCAGGTTAGCCCAGTCTTAGTTACTTTTCTAGTGCTGTAATAAAACACCACAACCAAGGCAGCTTATAAAAGAAACCTTGAAGTGTCAGAAAGTTAGACGTGATAACAGCATGAAGAAATGGTTAAGAGCTCATATTTTGTTCCACAAGTAAGAGGCAGAGAGAGGGAGGGAGACACAATGGGGATGGCTTTGAAACCTTAAAGCCCTCCCCCAGTAACACACCTACTCTGACAAGGCCACACCTCTTAATCCTTCCCAAACAACAGTTCTACCAATTAAGGACTAACTATTCAAACAGGTGAGCCAGTGAGGGCCATCTTCACTCAAACCACCACAGCCATCTCACTGATGGCAGAATGGATCTTCTTCACCCCTTGTAGGAACTATTCTACCAGGCATGGTGATGTAGACCTGTCATCCCAGCACTTAGAGGCAGGAAAATTGCCATGAGGCCAGCTCATTCTACAGTGGCTTGGCCTTGTCAAAAAATAATAACAGTGATTAATAGGAGGGAAAGGAATCTTTTTTCAGACATTTCAAACCTAAAATTTTGTTCTATGCTTATATTTGCTAATTTTATATACCTATTATTAGCCTTATTATAGAATATTTTTTAAAAGATTTATTTTTATGAGTACACTGTAGCTGTCTTCAGACACACACTAGAAGAGGGCATCAGATCCCATTACAGATGGTTGTGAGCCACCATGTGGTTACTGGAAATTGAACTCAGGACCTCTGGAAGAGCAGTCAGTGCTCTTAACCGCTGAGCCATCTCTCTAGCCCTATAGAATTCTTGTTTAGGAATTATTTTTAGTGGCAAATTTTTTAATTTTAAACTTTTTATTAGTAGATAATTATACATTCACACAAAGTTATAATATAGAAAAATTTAGAGTATTCATTTCTCAGCTACCTAGTGTAACATCTTAAACTGTTGACTATAGCCAGAATATAGATAGTGACCCAGTGAGTGTACATGGGACAAGCTGACATTGACATTAATATGTTTTATAAAACCCCGTATGGTGTGAGGGAGGGGTGCCTTGGTGGGCCCATGCTGAGGCATCCCTCCTTCTACCTGAGATATGGCAAATAGGGCTAGTATAGAATGAAGTTTATCTGGGGGCATGGGAACGGGTTTGAGAAGGGAAGAGAGGAGGCAGAGACAGGTGGATTTCTGAGTTTGAGGCCAGCCTGGTCTACAGAGTGAGTTCCAAGGCTACACAGAGAAACCCTGTCTTGAAAAACTAAAAAAAATAAATAAATAAATAAATAAATAAATAAATAAATAAATGAGAAGGGAAGAGAGGCAAAGAGAGATGGGGACAGAAAAGGACAGAAAGAGAAGAGGGAAACATGGAGGGGCGGGGAGAGGGAGAGGGGGTCAGAGAGAGGAAAGCATCAGAGCAGAGAGGGGAAGAGAGGCGAAATAATCCCCTGTTGCTAGGTAACTGTTGGGCGGGGCCTAGAAGGAATGCTAACAGTAGTCCGGAACACACCCATCACCACCACCACCCCCTTGTTGCACTTTTATAGCTGTACATACTTCTCTACTCCCCCAGCTACCTTTTGGCTTGGTAAGTGTGGCAGCTCATCCAGAGGCCAGCTTGTAGGAGCCAGTTCTCTCTTTTCAACTGTGGAGATCAGACTCTGGTCATTAGGTTTGGCAACAAATGCCTTTAGCTACTGAGCCATCTTACTTGCCCTAGAATTGACTTTTTCCTAATATAATTCTATGGACAGTCATTCTGCTCACTGTACGTATTATTCATTCATCTGTTGGTGAGTCTGATCTCATGGGTTAACCAGTCATCTTAGTAAACAACTGAAGGATATATGTGTTGGTTTAGCTTGACGTTATTGTGACAAAGGATTGTGTAAACACCCATGTATTGTGTGATATGTTTTATTTCTCTGTAGTAAGTACCCAGAGTAAATTTGCCAGGTTGAATACTACTTGTATGTTTTAGTTTCTGTCTTGGTCAGTGTTCTATTACAGTGAAGAGACACCATGACCAATGCAACTCTTATAAAAGAAAGCATTTAATTGGAAGTTTGCTTACAATTTCAAAGGCTTAGTTTATTATCATCATGGTAGGTCATCAGACAGCATGGCGGCAGGCAGGCTTAATAGTAGAGAAGTAGCTAAGAGCTACACGCTGATCAGTGAGCAGAGAGAGGGAACGGGGAATTTTGGTCTCACTTAGAACAACTAAATCCATGTTCACCTTTCACAAGACCCCAGGGGTGCGTGTGGCCATGGCAGGTGGAGGAGCACTGTGGACTTGTTGTCCCTTTCTTTGCCTGTACCTGGAGGAGTTACATGATTATACAGAACAGAACATTCTGGCTGCAGACTTGAAATTTCAATTTTACTTCTAAACAGTGTCTCTGCTACCCAGTTAGCTGACAAGGTGGAGGAGGCAGTTCTGGAGCGGTTGAAGCCCCTCTTGATCAAGGCCCAGGTAATTGAGTTATCTCGTTTGCTTGCCTTTGGCAGTTCTGAAATGAAAAGAGTTGTTGCCCAGGTCACACTGACCCTTTTTTAGAGGGCCAAGTGTCTCTTCTGTGGTGGGAGGCTGAAGGACAGATGAGCCTATAGACAGAACATTGTTTCACTGCTGGGCTTTTCACCACCTCAGACCATCACACAGTATCCACTATCCACATGTCCTCTGTGTGGGTGGAGGGTGAGAAGGTACAGGTACAGGTAAGTGGACGAGAAGCGCTGCTTTTGAGAAGGGTGACATTTTAACTTGGGGAAGGATATTAGACTGCATTTTCCATTCTTTGTAAATGGGAAAATTCATTGATAAAAATGGTGTTAATGATCCCCTGAGTGCTGGTCTCTGTGACCCTGATAACTTAGAATGATTGGCTATTTTACAGTTGGAGAGAGAGATTTGAGGCACTTCTGCACAAACTAGGACTTTCTCAGAGATGAAATGACTTATAGCATACCAGGATTTTATGTCACTCTCCTGTAGGCAGTAGGATTCAATAGTGAGACTTGATGAATCCTCCCTGGAAATAGAAGCCATGGTGTTTGCACGGTTGTAGATGAGGTCATGTAAGAATAGTATGATCTTAACTGGCTGAGTGACATGCTGAGTCTAAGAAGTGTTAGTTATTAGAGTCTATGGCTACCTTAGGATTTCTAACCTTAGAGGGCTCCTAGAGATGGAGTTGTGTAGTCTCCTCATTTTACTAGTGAGCTGAATATACGACAGGCAAGTTGATGACTTGTGCAACAGCATATAACTACTCTGGCAGTGTTTATAAAAATATCCGAGAGTACCAAGAACAACAACATGGCATTTGTTTTCATGAGGACTGAGTACTTTAATTACTACAAAAAAGCATAGTGCAGCTAGAGCTGATGGATAGTTCCTCACAGGTTATTCTGCAACACAACTCATTTGTTCTAATATAAATTGTGAGTTTTTATAGTCCATGAGTGCATTTCTCCATTTTCATAGAGAGTGAATTCGTCAGTGGAAGCAAATAGTCATTTGAAGGATCGTCCGTCACTGAACACAGCAGCAGTGGCAGCCCAGCCTGCTGAGCAGGTGTGTGGATGTGGTTGGTATTCTGCTATTATCACATGATGATGTCTCCAGTCAAAGGAAAATGATATGCAGATTACTTTGCAAACACTACATTATCCTACTCAAGGAGAGGGAAAATTATTTGTCTTATGCAGCATGTTAATTCTTAGAGTGTATATTTAGTTCTGGATCAGGATCAGCCAGTGCAAACAGCTACAGGCTTCTGTTGGTGCACTTTTATTTCTCACTCTCAGGACAGAGTGACGATAAACTGTGGCCCTGACTGTTGATGGCCTGCAGCAGGAGAATCGCTGCCCTTGTTTCCTTTCATCCAGCCTACTTTGGCTCATTACTGGCCTAATTTCCTTTCTCTGTAAGGCCTGATGTTCTTGTTAGGCAAGCAAGTTTTGAGTATCCAGTATATGACTCTGTCTGGCCCAACAGAGAGCAAAGAGGGTCCAAGAAAGAACTGAGAAAAATAAAAACCTCTTTTGTGGTCCAGGCTAATATTTCTCTAGAGGATGTGCTTTCAATGCTTAGGGGACTGTCCCTGCCTACCTGGCCTTAGGGACTTTGGAGTAGAAGGTGCAGGCTGCATTCCTTTAGTCTTCTAAAGGTTGAAAAGAAGTGCTTGCTGCTGTAATTGCTCAAAGTAAGCAACAGGCAGAGTCTAAAGGAGTTAGAAGGGAGCAAGAGTAAAGGGGTTTTTATTTATTTATTTTATATATGTGAGTACACTGTAGCTGTCTGCAGACACACCAGAAGAGGGCATTAGGTCCCATTACAGATGGTTGTGAGCCACCATGTGGTTGCTGGGAATTGAACTTAAGACCTCTGGAAGAGCAGTCAGTGCTCTTAACCACTGAACTATCTCTCTAGCCCAGGAGTGAAGTTTTAATAGCCCGGTGGCCTTGGGAGCAAGAAGACTATAGGTCAAGAATATATCTAATCTATTAAACAGGATTTTAGCTGTAGCTCCATTGTTGTAATTCTTTTGTGTGCTGCTGTTGTGTAGAAGAAGGAGGGGGAGGAAGAGGAAGAGAGGGAGGAGGAAAAAAGAAGAATGAAGAGAAGAAGAAAGAGGAGGAGGAGGAGGAGGAGGAGGAGGAGGAGGAGGAGGAGGAGGAGGAGGAGGAGGAGGAAACAATGACAATGATGACAACAAAAGCCCAGAGAACTTGTTCAAAGTTGTAGGGCAGAAGCAGGCCTTAATCTCAGAAAGGTTTCATTCTTTACCCAGAAGACATTCTTTGTAAAATAAATAAATAAATACAAAAACCAAAAACAAACAAAACAAAACAAAACAAACCATATTACAGACTATATTAGGATCAAGATAAACAGCCAGGTGTGGTAACAGACACCTTTAATCCCAGCACACAGGCAGGTGGATCTCTGTAAGTTTGTGGTCATCTTAATCTACATAGTGAGTTCTAAGTCAGCCAGGGCTATGTGGGGGGGCGGGGGGGGGGTGGAAGAAAGAGAGAAACAAGTAAGCAGGGAGAATTGTTTTGCCAGCTGTAAAGAAAGCACTTTGTGGATTTAAAGAACACAAAGTCGGGAGAGAATGGAAAAGCTCTCGTAGATTATACCAAGAGCAAAGAGAAGAACCATGATGCTTTAAGGAACATTCCCCTAACCATGGCAGAAGACATATGTGGCCTGCCAATCAGCAACACAAATGAAATGGCTGCTTACATTGGCAGCTATGGTATTGCTTGGTTAGTGGAATCATTTAAGTAACTGATAAGAATTGTATAGGCGGGGCTGGCAAGATGGCTCAGTGGGTGAGAGCACTGACTGCTCTTCTGAAGGTCCTGAGTTCAAATCCCAGCAACCACATGGTGGCTCACAACCACCCATAATGAGATCTGACGCCCTCTTCTGGTGTGTCTGAAGACAGCTACAGTGTGCTTATGTATAATAATAAATAAATCTCTGGGCCTTGGTGAACTGAGTTGACTGGAGCGAGCAGGGCAGACCAGAGAGAGGGCAACCCCACTAAAATTCAGTTCCCAACAACCACATGAAGGCTCACAACAATCTGTACAGCTATAGTGTACTCATATACATAAATAAACAAATAAGTCTTTAAAAAAAGATTGTATAGGCAAGTGCTTTTGTTACTTGCTGACTGAGAAGTTTGTCCTGTATAGAATCTCTGACAGTTGGATCACTATGCTTTGGGGTATAATGATCAACAAACAATCCTTAATTTTTCAGTTCTCTTGTATCACTTTTCCACCACTTCATCCTTCATTTTGTAGGCTTCAGATGTCCATTTTGAATCCAGGAATATTCGTCAGCTGGATGACTGTTTGGAAGATCCTGCTCGTGAGCTCTGGGCTGTGACTCATGATAAGATCTTGGGGTCAGAAACTTCAGCCAGATTGGGGAACAGCAAGGACAGCCCAGATCTAGAGACCATGATGCTCCGGATGGAAGAAATGGAAGTAAGGTCTGGGGGTGCTGCTCTTTTTTTCCAGTGGAGGTCCACCTCTGCTGCTGATCACACTGCTGGTACTCAATATGGCAGAGCCACAGCATTCCTATGTTTAAGTCGAAGCTGTTGCCAACTGAGTATGAGACCTTGCTTGCTTAGTTGCGTGCTCACCTTGATATGTAGGATATTTGAGAATAGAAGAAGATATAAAGGGTTTAGCACATAGCCCAGTAAGTGTTGTCACCATATATATAACTCATCCTGATATCACACAGGCCCAGACTTGGCTCCACAGTTTGCATCATTGACTTCTGCATCAGTCCCTTGTAAACACCAGTCGGCCGCCTCTTCTACCTTGCTGCAGTGATCCTGTTGAATCACAGATGCCCGCACCTTCTTTAATTTCCAGACTACTGCTTTCAGAGTGACTCCTTTTTCTTATAAACTTATAGACCTCAGACATGAGCCATCCTACTGGATTGGTCAAGAGCAGGAAATCAAAACCAGTGATCGAATGGTGTGGTCAAGGTCATAAAAACTACTGAGAGCTCTGATGGCTGGTGGAGATCTGACCCCACACTCAGCAGTTTTGCTTTAGTTGTATCATGATTAACTCATTTGTTTCTCATTACTAAATAGGAAATTATGAAGAAGATAATTTTTGGTTGTTTTTGAAAATGTAAAGATATGCTGTTTGTCCTATTCTTTTAACCACTTTCCCTCTCTTGGGGTAACTGGCTAGGTCTGAGATGCCCTATGCAGTAGAAATAGATGACTTATGTCTGCTGGAAGATAAACTAATAAGCATTAAAGTACAAGTGGTCTGTGGATGGACAGGGGACACAATGTGTCTGTCATCACAGCTCTAGGGGACATGTTGCCTGAGGCTGCAGCCATGCTTGTCACACTTCCTGGGCTTCCCTCAGGAACTGCTCACTTCCTGTCCTAGCAGACACCTGTTCTCATCAGTGTCTGTTTGCTGAGCTGTTTCCACACTTACTACTTCTGGTTTATAATGAAACTTACTTTTTCTCATAAATTAAACTTTCTTTTTTAAAGAAATACCAGGAGACAGTTCGCCAAAGATATAATAAAATTGTATACGCTGACCCTCACTTATGGATGCACGAAGAAAGAAATGGTAGGTGCTTCTCCCTAACCCTACCTTCAATATTTTACTCTGAAAATTTCCCAGCGTAATGAAAGATTGAGAAAAACTGTCCAGTGACCAAAATCCCACCTTGTAGTCCTGAGGTTCCCACATTGCAGTTTACCTGTCTGTCCTCAGTTCATCTCGGTTTCTATTTAGATGATTTTATCTGTGCAATTCAAAGTAAATTGCCAGATGACAAGTGCATTTTATGCCAAATATATAGCACCAGCTTGGGTTTCATATTTATTTATGGTTTTGTTTTGTTTATCTGAGGTAAAATTTATATATAAGGGGTAGTGAGATGGCTTAATGAGAGGCTGAAATAGAATTGACAGAAGCTCCTGAGCCAGCTAGCCTAGCATATGCAGCGAGAGACCCTGTCTCAAACAAAGTGGAAGGTCCTCATTAACGCCTAAGATTTTTTAAACTTCCATGGATGTTCCATGACATGTCAGTGCTTGCATTCTTACACCTAATCTCTCTCTCTCTCTCTCTCTCTCTCTCTCTCTCTCTCTCTCTCTCTGTCACACACACACACACACACACACACACACACACACACACACATAAACACGCACACATACAAATTTATCAACTAGGAAAAAGCTACATATAATGCACAGATCTTAACTGTGTCATTTGAGGAGTTTTGACAATGGATCTGTTTTGTACCCAAACTCTTGTCTAGATGTAGCACACAGTGTTGCTGCAGAAATTTCCCCTATGTTCTTCCTAGTTGGTGCTCTAACTTTAGGCAACATTGCTTTTCAGCCATGTTGAGTAATGTAGAGGTTTGAGTAAGTGTGCTCTATTGCTGGGTGGGTATTTGCTTGACTAACAGTCACACAGCGGTTGATAGCCCACTGTTGCTTATTTCATGTTGCTACTATACACTTTAGAACACTCCTGACCCACAAATTACTGAATTAGAACACAGATTTATCCTCTTACAGTTTGAGAGGTCATAAGGGCTGAAAATGAATCTCAAAAAGAAGTTGAGGTACTAGTGGGTTTCCTTCTGGAGGCTGCTGATGGGGATCTGTTCCTTCCAGTTCTTCCATTTCCTAAGGCTGCCTCCATTCCCCAACGTGGCCTTGTTACTCAGTGTCTGTGTCCATGGTCAGCTACCTTTCCTCCTCCATAGTCAGGACTTCCTTTGTCTTGTTTGCCTGTTGTAAAGATACTTCAGTCACAAACCCTGGTTACTCCCCACCCATGTCAAGATCTTAATGGCCTTTTTGTAATGGAAGTAACACAGAATCCAGCGATTAACTGTAAACCTCTCAGGGTCCATTTACCCCTAGTTAGCCCTCTCGCTAGCCCTCTCTTCCTCTCCCTCTTTCTTCCTGAATAATACTCCTTGGAATGATCATACCACATCTAATTTGCATCTTTGCCAATGAATCTGTTTGTTTTTTCCTAGTTTGGGACTATTAGTGAATCAAAGCTGCTGGAGAGATAGTTCAGTGGTTAAGAACATCTGTGACTCTTGCAGAGTGCCTTAGAGTTCCCAGTACCCACATGAGTGACTGTAGGTATAACTCCAGTTCCTGGCCTTCTTCCGATCACTGTGGCAACAGGCACACCATGTACATACATACATGCAGGCAGACACTTACATAGAATAAAAATAAATCTAAAAAAAAATGTTAAACTTA
>JADRCD010165947.1:0-29104 GCA_019843815.1 Montemys delectorum | reverse complement strand
CCCCCCCTTAGGCTTTAAAATTTAAGCTTGGCTTAATTTTTTTTTAATTAGATATTTTCTTTATTTACAAGTAAATTTCTCCTTTCCCAGTTTCCCCTCCAAAAAACAAACAAACAAAAACAACAAGAACAAACTCCTGTTCCCTCCCCCCTCCCTACACTTGCCACCCCACCCTCTCCCATTTATTGGCCCTGGCATTCCCCTACACTGGGGCACAGAACCATCACAAGGCCGAGGACCTCTCCTCCTATTGATGATCAGCTTTGCAATCCTCTACTATACATATGCTGCCAAAACAATCAGTCCCACCATGTATAGCCCTTGGTTGGTAGTTGGGTCCCTGGGAGCTCTGAGGGTACTAGTTAGTTCATATTGTTTTTCGTCCTAAGGGGCTGCAAACCCTCCAGCTCATATAACCATTTTCTAACTCCTTCATTGGGGACTGTGTACTCAATTCAATGGATGGCTGTGAGCCTCTACATCTGTATTAGTCAGGTATTGTCAGAGCCTATCAGGAGATAGCTATATTTAGGCTGGCTTGTCTTTCTTTCAGTCTTTGCTCCATAATTAATCTCTGCAACTCCTTCCATGGGTATTTGATTCCCCTTTTAAGAAGGAATGAAATGTCCACCTTTTGGTCTTCCTTCTTCTTAAGTTTCTTGTGGTTTGTGGGTTGTTCTTCCTGTATTCTGAACTTCTAGGCTAATAACCACTTATCAGAGAGTGCATACCATGTGTGTTCTTTTGTGATTGGGTTACCTCACTCAGGATGATACTCTCCAGGACCATCCATTTCCCTAAGAATTCATAAATTCATTGTTTTTAATAGCTGAGTAGTACTCCATTGTGTAGATGTACCACAATTTCTGTATCCATTCCTCTGTTGAGGGACATCTGGGTTGTTTCCAGTTTCTGGCTATTATAAATAAGGCTGCTATGAACATGGTGGAGCACGTGTCCTTTTTACATGTTGGAGCATCTTCTGGGTATATGCCTAGGAGTGCTATAGCTGGGTCCTCTGGTAGAACTATGTCCAATTTTCGGAGGAACCGCCATACTGATTTTCAGAGTGGTTGTACCAGTTTGCAATCCCACCAGCAATGAAGGAGTGTTCCTCTTTCTGCAAAACCTCTCCAGCATCTGTTGTCACCTGAGTCTTTTATCCTAGCCAATCTGACTGGTGTGAGGTGGAATCTCAGAGTTGTTTTGATTTGCATTTCCCTGATGACTAAGGATGTTGAGCATTTCTTTAGGTGCTTCTCAGCCATTCGGTGTTCATCAGTTGAGAATTCTTTGTTTAGCTCTGCACCTCATTTTTTAATAGGGTTATTTGATTCTCTGGAGACTAACTTCTTGAGTTCTTTATATACATTGGATATTAGCCCTCTATCAGATATAGGATTGGTAAAGATCTTTTCCCAATTTGTTGGTTGCCGTTTTGTCCTATTGACAGTGTCTTTTACCTTACATGATGGGGTACTGAGAGGGGAGGAAGAGTTGCTATTTGGTTATAAAGGGAATAAATAAATAAATTTATTTTTTTAAAAAGAAAGAACAGGAGTGTAAATTAAGAATTTTCTGATTCTTTATCCACCAAAGGGAGCCTAGACTATAAAATATAACTAAATTTGACCAGGAATCTAAATACCTGGGTTTGGTTCATATATATATGTATATATATATATATACATATATATATATATGTATATATATATATATATGACACCAGCACTCTTTCATTGCAACAAAATGTCATAAAAATAAAATACCATTTGTGAACAATGTTTTTGTAGCTATATTTACATTATGAATCAGTTCTTTCATCATAACAAATTGTAAATAAAATGTAACACCTCTGGGGGAAAAAAGACTTAGACTCAAAATATATTTACAAATTCCTTAGCCACATAGCTAGGCTTTTCTGACTAGATCATAACTTAATACAGCCCATTTATTCTGTTCTGTATTCCGTCATGTGGCTGGTTATCTGTACTCAGGTACTATCTATCTTCTCACATTTTTGCGGGCTAATCTCTCATGTCTGATTCTACCTCTGCATTCTTCCCGCCACCCAGATGTCCCACCTTCTACTCTACCCTTTCCTACAGGCCTTAGATTTTTCACTTGACAGGTAATACATCCATACAATACATAAGATATTCTCTCTTCACACAAATATGACATAAGTAAAGTTTCCAAAAGTGGGAAAATTTGTTTATTTAGTTATTGGTTATCCTAGAATTATGGTTGGATTTATAAAAGATTTCAAAAGTATATTTTAAGTCTTCAGAAGAACACTGTTAAAGGTTTGGGTTTTCTAAAAGTGAGATATTGAATTCTTTCAATTATTATTTATATTTTAATTTCAAATTATTTCCTTCTCATGTTACTTCCTTTCCTCTAATTTCTTTTTCTTCTCTTCCACTTATTTCTCTCTTTCAACTCATTTTTCTTCTCTTTTCTGAACTATTGTTTGTTTCTTTCTTTCTCATTGTCAGCACTCTAATATGTTTTATTATTTGAAAGTACCTTGTCTTTTTTTCTTCTGACCTACCTTCTCCTCATTTGCCATGTCCTACTTTTACTTCTGTTATTCAAAAACTGGTTTAGCAAATTTACCTATAGCCAGGTAATTTTAGATACTTACTAAAGTACATTCTATTTATTCCTCATCCTTAGTTAATTTTTAGGAACACTTTTACTGTTCTT
The DNA here is from genome assembly GCA_019843815.1 of Montemys delectorum. Classification (NCBI taxonomy): domain Eukaryota; kingdom Metazoa; phylum Chordata; class Mammalia; order Rodentia; family Muridae; genus Montemys; species Montemys delectorum. The sequence goes on along the minus strand of JADRCD010165947.1, from coordinate 26,395 downwards.
ATCTCTCTGTAATACATATACGTATATATATTAGAATAGTGTTTATAAACTAACTCACATAGTTATGTTAATATTAATTCAGCAAACTCAATCTTAATTTTAAAATTCACAGAATATATTTTGATACCAATGTGAATGCAACTACACCTAACATTTTTATCTATGTGTTTTCTAGGTTGTTACATATTTCACTGTTATATTATATATTGTTTAATTTCATAAAAGCACTTGATACTTGTATGCAATTCTGAGTTTGTCATTTGGAATTCTGAGTATTGTATCATTCAGTTTGGTACCCGTATCTTTAAAATTAGAGATGATATACAAATGTGCATATATGTCTTTGACAGTTTTAAGTAATCATTTTTATTGAGATAATTGTTTGTAAGTATATGTTGTTTCAACTGATGATACCTGTGGGGCACCAGTCTATTCAGGCAGCCTGGGCCCATTCAGGTATAAGTCTGGAACCCCGGTGACCCAATTGGCAATATCTCTGCCTGCAAGGGATAGAAGGTGTTCAGCCATGAACACCTCATGGGACCCTGGCTCATGTTTCAGTCCCACCTCCACCCCCACAGCTGACCCCACAGCAGATGTGTGCTCTGTCATGTAGACAATGCCTCAAGCTCCCAGCATTCTAGCTGGAAACTACCTCAAGTCATCTGACCAGAGCCAGGCATGTACCACCCCACAGACAGATAGCCACGCCTCACACAATACAAGGGGTGGTTGGCCCCCTCCTCTCTCTCTTGCTTCCTTTCTTCCTCTCTTGTTCTTTGTCCTCTCTTGCTTCCTTTCTTCCTCTCTTGCTCTTTGTTCTCTCTCTTTTCTTCTTCCTCTCTTGCTTCCTCTCTTCCTTTCTTGCTTTCTTCCTCTCCTTTCTCTCTCCTTCTCTTCTTCCTCTCTACATGGCCAGCATATTTTCTCTTTCTTATAATAAAATATCTCACAATTATGCATTGCTTCCTTTTAACTACCTAACACACAGTTACAGCCTCAGCAGTGTCTGGAGTCCTAGGTCAACAGATACCTCTCATAGTTAAGTTTTTTATTTGTTTGTTCGTTTGTTTGGTTTGTTTTTTTTTTTATCTGTGAAGAAACACCGTAACCATGGAAACTCTTATAAAAGAAAACATTTAACAGGGGCAGTCATTATCACCATGGTCAGAAGTTCAACAGCGTGAAGGCTGATAAGGTGCTGGAGAAGGAACACATCTTGATTCTCAGGCAGCAGAAGGGGACTGTGTGTCACGCTGGATAATATTGTTTTGTTAGCTTTGATCATAGTAGAAAGCCTTCCTCCTTCTCATTCTTTCACTTTTGGTGTTTGTTGTAAAAACACACACATACACACACACACACACACACACACACACACACACACACAAACACACACACACACACTCCACTAAAATAAAGGCTTTATGTTATGTGTTTTCCCTTCTAAACTTTCCTTTCAATGCTAACTCTGGGATACCCCCTATAATGTCTCAGTTTTAACGGCTAATCATCTGTTTTTCATGATTTACTTCCTTACACATCCTTATAATCAAGACTCAGACCTACAGGCATTTGGTAATTTTTCAGGAAATTAAGAGTGTAGAGAATAGTTATAAACCACACCCTTTAATATATTTTCTACTTTTAACAATTTCAAATGGTTTAGCAACTATTTTGACAATACTGAAGAAGAAATTCATCAGATTATGAAGGAGTTCACACATCTCCTTTCAAATTTTTCATATAGCCATGACAAAGATATATCCCTGAATACTATACAAGAAGAGATGATTTTTATGGAAAGATGATGAATAAATATGTTCCATTCCTATACTGTAATTTTTATTTACTTATTTAACTGCCTCCAAAATATGATTTTCTGTTTAAACATATTTGAATATATTTTCTTGCATAATTACACATAAACTTTCTGATATATAGTCTCATCATTTTGAATGTTGAGTTACTTTGTATTGGAGTTATTTTTTTGAACTTTACTTTTTTATTCTTGAAATTTTTGCACATGCATATATAATGAGTTTTAAAATTTTTCACTATTAATATCTCTAATGTCACTGAATTTTTTTCTGTTTGTAAGTCTACCTTTGACTTTCCATGGTGTGTGTGTGTGTGTGTTGCTTTCATGACCATGTGTAGGAGGTCATTAAGTATACCACTAAAGAAAATCACACTCTTCCTCCAGCTACCATTAAATATCAATCTTCCCATTGAGAAGAGTGGAGCCTCATGATCCCTTCCACTTTCCAATATAAAATTTTGATGAGCAAAATATTGTGGAAGCCATATTGTAGAACCACAATATTGTGGTAGTAATATTTGCCGAGAGTCCATGAGTTTACTATCCAAATTATATCTAGAAGATAGCAAATTATAACACATTTCTATTCCTCCACCCTCTAGCTTTTCCATGATTTTGTACCCTCTATTCCATGATGTTTCCTAAACGTTGACAAAGTGATGTTGGTAGCTCAATTAGAGACAAACATTCCACTTCTGCATCTTGAAAGACTTCAGGGATTTACTTTGAATAGTTTAGTGAAGAGATAAGAGATGACAAACACACTGGCGTACAGAAAATGTATGTCAGGTAGCCTGAGCTCCAGGGTAGAAAGCCTCAAGAGACATTTTCATCATGCACTGTCAACATTTGCACTGGGACCCTTCAGAAAGGCTTTGTGATCATTCTGATACTCACTGGACAAAGGCTTTGCCACTCCACAGGCTTTGGAGGGTTTGACGCAGTTATATTCTTGTAAACAATACACATTCATTCATGAATTCACTCAGGAATTTTCCTGCTTCCTACACTCCACTACCATTTATTCTCAACACTTCGGTCTGAGTATACACATACATGCACACAGGCACAAACACACACACACACACACACACACAACACATCATGGAAAGCACACACACTCACATACACAGATACAACACATTGTGGAAATTATACACACACACACCGTGGAAAGTCAGAGATGGAATTATAAAAAGAAAGAGTTTCAGTGATGTTAGAGGTATTAATAGTGAAATACTGTCTTTTATTAGTATGTTATGTTTCTCTGCATTAACTCATTAATAACTGCCATTAGAAGCTCTCAAAATAAAGGCTAATGGAAGTACTACTCTATAGATGTAAACCCAAGTACTTAGAAGGCCATTTGTCCATATTGCCATTTAGAAAAACTGATAGGTCCTGCCTATTGTGTACAATTTTCTAATACACAAATACTTAACTAACTTTTTAACATTGTATCTGCATTCTTTTCTGTGTTGCATATCTCAAATGTAATTAGAAAGAGGTTGGATATCCTATAACATCCATAGCACTGTTGTATCAATGGGTGTATCTTGACAGGCTGGTTATTATTTTCATTCACAGAGTTCATAGTTGGTAAACTGTATTGATGAATGTAGTTTCAAATGTGCTGTGAACAATGTGCATGACGTTATCATGAATAAGGTCTTCCCATTAAGTTATGATATGTAACTAAGAGGAGTAGCATGAGGGTTTGTATCATTTAGTAGAAGTCTTAGGTGTCTCTTTAACAACTCAGAACAAAGTACCCCCACCACTGAAACTGGATGTTTTTAAAACTCATTATACTATGGCTTATGAGATGTGCAACAGCTTCCTGTGTAGGATGCCTCCATTAAAACTCATTTTTATAATTATACATTCTTTGAAACTCCAGAAAGGATAGATTGTCTTATGGTTTTGAAAAGTTTTTCTTAGTGTCTTGATTGTCATCACTGCCATGATTCCTTATTCAATATCCTTTCCACACTATCGATAATGATTTTGTTTATCCCTAATGTATTTATAAAAATGTAACAGCATTAGGGACAGAGACTGAACTGATTTATTCAACGAAATTGTGTAAATTTATGGAGAAAAGGACATAATCTTTAAACACAAAAAATAAAAAATAAAAAAAACAAGGAAACTGCTTTAACAATCTTACCTTGGCTCAACACGGAGTATTTGAAATCAAAGAGTGTGAAACTTACAGTCAGTTTTTGGAGAAATGCTCATGTTCTTCTTCCGGGAAATAGAATAAAACTACCTGTTCTAGAATGATGAATAAGTAGGACTTTGTGGAGCTAGAAGAGGAAGAAAAGGGTACACTGGCTAAGCACAGAATTTAAAGCAGACTGGATATGCCTAAGAGGGTTTCACTCAGCCACATCAAGGTGCAATAGCTAGCACTCCTTTGTGAAAGTATGACAAGCTACCTCAGCTTTTAATATTTACCAGTATGGGGTATATGAAATACTGTCTTTTTCTAATACAAGAAAGAAAAATCGGGTTTCTACTTGAAGAGACACAAGTTTCAGCCTTTTTTTTTTTTTTTTTTTTTTTTTTTTTTTTTTTGGTAAAGAAGATTACTGATAATTCTTTTCATTGCAAAGTCAGTGAAATTCATTGCCTACAATTTTAAGGAAACAGAGGGAAGATTGTTAAAACCACAGCAACTCTTAAAAGTTTTGATTGTTCCAGATGATATTCAAATTCCTTTTGAATTTAATTACAATAAATTTTACATTATGTTCAAAATATTAGGATTGGGAAGGCTGGGTTTAAGTCATAAATAAGAAATCTATGGCATAACACATTCGATATATGTTTAGGATGAATTATGTTATTTTTAAATTCCTCAAAATCAAGTACCCTGTATACTCTGCCAAATAGAGTATGTAATGATGACCATCACATCACAAAGAATAACTCCTTGGTTTCTGCCAAGATAGAATGCAAGTCTTATAGGTTACGATTCTCTTTGAACCTTCAGTGTTACTAAAGAAATGAAACAATTTCTCCTTTCCGTCTTTTATCTTGACTACAATTATGTCTTCACACATTTCACCTTAGATCTGAGCCGTAGATATTGTCATGTTCAGTAGAGATTTTAGAATTCTTTACTTCTATGGTGTTACTGGAAAAAAAATCATTTAAACATACTTGCCTTCAGCAATGATTTCCTCCCTGCTTTTTTCTTTTGTAAAGCCGCTTGTGCCTCTGTGATGCATTCAAGGTCACAGTCCCTACCCTCGCCTGCTGTACATAGACAGAGCAATAAAGCAGGTAATACTCTCACTCATTTGAGGTGCAGATCTCATTTCTGCCAAACATCTGTGCAGTATGACTCTCCATATTATACCCTAAACACCAATGTTTTTGGTAATATTATCAACTTTGCCTCTTTGCATTTTTATTTACATTGAAATGACTCAATTGGGATATACTGTTGTTCAGGCATCCATAATTTTTAACAACATGAAATGTAAGAAAAGACATATCAGTATTGGAAGAATGTGAGTGTGAAGCAATACCATATCTTTAAAAAGGAGAACTTAGAAAGATATTAAATATTAGGGAATAAGCCACTTGACATTTAGGCAATCATAGTTACAGGAAGAATTGAACATTATCTCATAGTAAGAAAAGATAATATCCTCTGATCATGCTAGAATTATGTCTTATTTTTCAGCCTTTACACTTTCTCATCTAAAGATTTCATTGTACCCTGTTGCTGATTTATAAAAGAGATAATTTATAAAAGAGACATATATCAACCATAGAAAATTATCATCAAGGGATACAAAGATATCAAACTAAATTTCATACATATAATTTTCAGGTTAATAAATATTTAAAGGACATTATTTTACTCAGACACAGAATTTGGCATTTCAAGAGTGAAGAAAGCTAAGTTATTTATGTTTTCTACTTAGGTCTGTGAGTAAAGACATTCCTAATGGGGTCGACAACCAGTGAGTGAAATTAGTATTTGTTAAAAGTTTCTGAACTTTGGGCAATTGTTAAATCCTGCTGTCCGTTCCCTACTAAGGCAACTAATTTCTTGATAATTTATCTGTAGTATGCAGCATTGTAAAACATTTTTCTGTCTAAAATAATTCTTCTTATACCCATATCCACATAAAGAATCATTTGTAACCCAAAAAGCAAATTATAATTTAACTTAATTATCTATCACATTTTATACGTCCCTGTTCATTTATTCAGATATGTGCACACCTATGCAGACATTCACAGTGGATGTCTTTGGTGTTTGTGAGTTGCATACAAAAAAATGAAGTTATCCTTTCCATTAGCTAATGACTTTTTCATTTAGATAACACTGTTTATTTCATCTGTCTTTAAATATTTTTTGTGAAAAAAGATAATTTAACATTTTTCTATGAAAACTTGGCCAAAACTCTTAGGAAATTATCTGGTATTTCTAAACTACTACGTTTTACCTTGCTTTGGAGCCAAGCACTGTAAAGAATAAGATGATCTGTGTTGTTCAGCAGAAAGGCCAGTTAAGACCATAGTTTGTGCCTATGTATTGGTAGATAAAACTTATCTGAATAAAAATAATCACATATTACTTTCTGAAAAGACACTGAATAGCATAGTGAATAGACTACTACTTAGTCATCAGTTAGCTTAAGTCCTGTGAGTGTCATGGCATTAGATAAATAAATCTCCCAGTAGTGAAAACAATAAAACAAGCCAAACAAACCCTATGATTTATAAACATAGCTTATTAAAACCAAGGATTAAAAAATGGTCTCTGTATATTTTATTTCCCTACACAAATAAACAGTCAAATGTGTCTGTAGCCACTGACATTTTTCAATGTTGTAGGCTATTTGCTCACACTAAAACATGGGTTGGTATTTTGAGTAGAGATGTTTGCAGATTTTACAGAATAATAAACTATTTAGTGAATAGATTATAAAGGACTTAACATGGTTTTAGTGGCATATAAATACCAAGAAATGCACTCCATTGGGTATAGGATACAGGCATTATCACACACATACACACACATGTATACTCACAATCATTCTCTAGCCATGCTGTGGGTTTGTTAGTCATTTTACAAATGTTCCAAGACAGATAGAGGACAGATCAGGAAAGTATATATATTTAGGATCTTTTAGAAGTACAAAACCAACATTACTTTAGTAAATATCTAAGCTACCATTTTCTCAGAAAACTACACTGTAGAATAAATAAAAATAATAATAATTAAAACCTATTTTAAGGTTACAATCCATTGAAAAAATTCTTCCTCATTCAATCTTTCAGGTTAATTCAACTGACTTTATATTTTCAATTTAATTTCTCTTTACACCATTTAGGAGAAAAGATGAACATTTTTTTAATGGAAATTTTATATTTATTTATATTTGTATGTAAAAATCATAATATTAATATGTAGAAATTACTAACATGTTCATGAAATATAAGAAATACAGATATAAGATGAAAATACAAGAATGAAAAACACCCATGGAGCAGGAGATTGGAAGGCACTTGGCAGAGTGCACTGTCAGAGGGTGGCAGGCAGGTCCTTTGAAGCTAATGTACTCAAATTTCCTGGGGCTGCTGCCATCTTCCACAGGAGCAGCCTCTGAATGAGAAATATTTCTGTCTAATCCTGCTGAAGACAGATAAGTCTGCCAATTGAAACTGTAAAGTCCTGACAGCCAACGGCGTCAGTTTTGTAATAGCAAAAGACTGATGCTGGAATATCAGGGACAGAACAGCACTCTCTGACAGCAAGAAGCTAACGTGTTTGACAAGAAACTGGGTCCATGATCATTTCAAGTCAAACAAGATGTCTGTTCATTCAACGCCTCAAAATTACCTTCCTTTTCTAAGTTCAAGATTCATTTCATTACTGACATTTTCTTTTCTTTCTCCCTCATCAAGTTAAAAAAAAAAAAAAAAACTTACAGAAGCGCACAAGTTTCCTGCATTTTACCAGGTAACACCCTTTGTGATTCCCTCTTAATAAGGACCATAATTAAAAAAAAAAAAATACAAGGCTTCCTGCACTGTATTCAATCCCACTGCCAGGCTCATTTATAAAATCTGTTCTCTTTAACCATTGAGTCATTGTACCTTTCAGATTCTAAAGGAAGTTGTATTCAAACATCTATCAAATCTGAACTCCTTTCAGGCCCCTTTTGCCCATTCTATCTCATAACCCAGAGTGCTGTTCACCATTCATCTTAGGCTGTGTTGACTGGTTTGATAAAAGAAACACAAAATGTAACCCTTTCAAAATTCAGTAAAGAACATCAGCCAACTCGTTGGAATAAAGACAGTGAAACTTCACTGTTTTCTGAATATTATATGTAGGTAATGTTTAATTTTCCAGCTTTATGTGATCTTTATGGGTATTTTCAACAGGTTTTAAGACTGTGTTGTTGTTTAACAATACAAAAGTAACACTTTAGAATAGAATCTATTACATGGAGAAAACTTAGAGAATATTACTAAGTATTTTAGAAATAACAATTATAGAAATATCCCCCAAGAAACTGATAATCTGACAAAATTAAGCTTTTAAAATATAATGTGTTGGTTTTAATACAGCTTTAAGAATGACAATTGTCCTTTTTTCATTTTTTATTTATTATTTTATTTATTTATATTTCAAATGTTATCCCCCTTCACAATTTCCACAAACCACCTACCCCTTCTCTCTCCCCCTGTCTCTATGAGGATGCTCTCCTACCAGTCCACCTACTCCTGCCTCAGTGACCTAGCATTCCCCTACCCTGGGTCATCAAACCTCCACAGGACCAAGGGCCTCTCCTCCCATTGATGTCAGACAAGGTCATCCTCTGCTACAAAGCCAGCTGGAGCCATGGATCCCCCAATGTGTAATCTTTGGTTGGTAATTTAGTCCCTGGGAGTTTTGAGGTGTCTGGTTGGTTGATATTTTTATTCTTCCTATGGGGTTGCAAAACCCTTCAGGTCCTACAGTCCTTGCTCTAACTTCTCCATTAGGGTTTCCATGCTCAGTCCAATATTTAGCTGTGTACATTTGTATTAGTCAGACTCTACACAGCCTCTCAGGGAACAGCTATACCAGGCTCCTGTCAGTAAGTGCTTCTTGGCATCAGCAATAGGGTCTGGGTGTGGTGTCTGCAGATGGGATAGGTCTCTAGGTGGGGCAGTCTCTGGATGTCCTTTCCTTCAGTCTCTGCTCCACTCTTTGTCCCTGTATTTCCTTTAGACAGGAACAATTCAGCGTCAATATTTTTGAGGTGGGTGGCCCCATCCCTCAAACAGGGGCATGCCTACTGGATATGGTCTCTACAGGTTCTATCTCCCCTTTGTTGGGTATTTCAGCTAATGTGCCCCTGTTGGGTCCAGGGAACTAATCTCTTGCATCCTTGGCATCTGGGACTTTGTAGTGGCTACCCCTAGTTCCCCATCCCCCACTGCTACACACTTCCTTTCAAATTCCTGACCCTCTGTACTTCTCACCCATCTCCTCCTGTATCTGAACTGCCCCCTCCCCTCTTCCCTTTTTCTCACCCTCTCAGATCCTTCTCTCCCTCTACTTCCTAGAGATTGTTTTCTTTCCTCTTCTGAGTAGGACTGTAGTATCCACACTTTGGTGTGATTTTTCTTCTTGGGTTTCATGATTTGTGGACTGTATCATGGGTATTCTGAGCTTTTGGGCTACTATCCACTTATCAGTGAGTACATGCCACATGTATTCTTTTGTTCCAGGTTACCTCACTCAGTATGATATTTTCTAGTTCTGTCCATTTGCCTGAGAATTTCCTGTAGTCATTGCTTTTAATAACTGAGTACTCTATTGTGTAAATGAATCACATTTTCTGTATTCTTTTCTCTGTTAAGGAACATCTACGTTGTTTCCAGCTTCTGGCTATTAAAAAAAAAAAAAAAAAGACTGCTGTGAACATAGTAGAGCACGTGCCCTTGTTACATGGTCTTTCAGTCCAATATTCTAAATGGAAATCATGTGAAATACCCACTATTATGCTTTTAAAATGAATGAAATACTTCACAGTAAATGTTATCCTTTAGTGTGTTTGAAGAGTTGGAACATGATTGTGGCTTTAGTATGTATAGATATCTTGTTTAGTATTTTTGAAGTCCTGTAATATTATTCAAGCAATGGGAAAATAAACCATTAATACAAAATTCTGTTCCTCTCACATTATAGGTATCTAATTACTTTCTGTAGCCACGTTTTGTAAACAAATACAATTTCATAAGTACAGTATTTCTAAAATAGTCATCACAGAACAGCACATTTAAATTTTGTTTACATTATTTATTGTTTAATTGTGCTGTCCAGTAGGATCAATCCCTAGACACTTGGCTTAAAATAAATCAGCAAATACTAAGTTACTGTACATGAGTCATGCACATTCCTAGAATAGTGTCCAATCCTAAGTAGCATGCATTTTATGAAGAGGTCTTGAAGGTAGTAATTGAGATGTACAGCTGAAAGTCAGGACCTTATAGTATATGCTGTCTACTATAAATCTTGTGAATTTTTATTGTCATATATAAGCTTTATGTATTATGAGTTTTATATTATTCACAAGGTTTTGCATAATTACACACATAAAGCACTATGGAATCAAAAAGAAAGTGCCTGGAAAACCTAGATTCATTCTGACTTATTTACAATTATTGCAATCATAAAATAGCTTGATATGTATATTATTCTGATTATGATTATGTGCAACTCTCTTGATGCTTTTCTAGACAGGCTGTGACCAACTATAGGAAAAGGAACAAACTAAGTTACATACATATATTTGTTGCTGGAAATGTCTAGAGCTAGCCCTTGTGCCAGGTGATCTCACTCACTTGGTCTCTAGCCCATCAACTTGCCAGCCCTGCTAGGCTATCTGGCTCCCACCAGGCCATCTCTGGGATGGGGCCCCGGAGTTGCTCTCACTTTCATGCAATGTCTCACCCACCCCTGGTTAGCCATCTCAACACTTAATTACCCAGGAGAATCAAGACTCTTCATACTTAATTAGACAATCTGATTTATGCTTAATTAGACAATCAATAATAACACAAATTTACAAGATGCCAATACAATAATTTCAGAGCCAAATGATAATGATAAAGCTTTAACACAATTATTCTAACCTTTTGACAACACCAAGTCAGCCTCCATTCTGGTTCTCCCTCTCCTCTTCAGATCTTGCTGTCTCTTCAAATCCTTGTTCTGCTTTCCTTCTCCTGTCCAGTCATAAACCTCCCACTGCCCTAATGTGATTGGATAGGGAAAATCCTGTAATATATATTGTTAAAATTTCTAACTATAAAATAACCACACTTTAGAAGCCATTCACAGACAGACATTTTGTGGAGAGTCTGTATTGGAGATCTCCATACAGTTCCTCCCCTTGGAGGCAGGAGAAACTCACAGAAGAGGGGGAGGAAAGACCTTTACAAATGAGAAGGGATGGTGAACATGGCCAATAGAATCATCTAAATAGCTCCCACATGAGCTCACAGTGAAGTGGCAAGCACAGGACCTACAAGGGTCTGCACCATGTCCTCTGTATATCCAATATAGCTGCTGGCTTAGTGTTTTTGTAAGACTTCTAACAATGTGAAGAGAGTGTGTCTGACTACTTTGCCCGCTCTTGGAACTCTTTCCCTCTGTAGGTTGCCTTATCCAGACTTGATATGAGAAGTTTTGTCTTGTCTTACTTACGGCATCCTCTTTTGTCTAGCTTAGCTATAACCTCTTGGAGATCTACTCTTTTCTGTGGAGGAAACAAGTGGGGAGTTGAACTGGGGTGGAGTGAAGATGGGAGTGCTAGGAGGAGTGAAAGGAGGAGATATATATTGTCTGGATATATTGTCTGAAGGAAGAATCTATTTTCCATAGAAATAAAGAAAGGAAGAAAGAAAAGAAAGAAAGAGAGGAAGGGAGGAAGGAAGGAAGGATGGAAGGAAAGAAGGAAGGAAGGAAGGAAGGAAGGAAGGAAGGAAGGAAGGAAGGAAGGAAGAAAGAAAGAAGAAATAAAATGAAGGAAGAAAGACAAAAGAAAGAAACACGAAGAAAAAAGAAAGAATAAAAGAAAGCAAGGTGTGAAAGATTCCTCAACACTGGAAGACATTTCAGTAATACACAATTTTAATCTGCATTATTTAAGAAAAATATTCATGTATCATAGAATAAAGTAGAAAAGATATTTTAATGCAGTAATTGCCAATCCAGTCATTACCTCCCTCCCTGTCTCCAAGAGGATGTCCCTACTCACTCCACCCCCAGCAGGACTCCCCACACCTTGGGGCCTCAAGTCTCTCTCTGGAGTTAGGTGCATCTTCTCTCACTGAGGCCAGACCAAGCAGTCATCTGCTGTATATTTGTCAGGGTCCTTGGGCTAGCTCTTGTATGCTGCCTGGTTGGTGGCTCAGTATCTCAAGGGTCTCGGTTAGTTTAGACTGCTGGTCTTCCTATGAGGTATTCTTCCTCCTCAGCTTTTCAAGCCTTTCCCTTATTCAGCCACAGGGTTCTCTGATTTTAGTCCATTGGTTGAGTGTAATTTTCTTCATCTGTCTGGGTCAGCTGCTTGTTGGGCCTCTCAGACAGCAGGCGTGCTAGGCCCCTATTTGTAAGCACATCATAGCATCAGTAATAGTGTCAGGCCTAGGAGCCTCCCATTGAGAAGGATCCCAAGTTAGGCCGGTCAATGGACCTCCTTTCCTTCTTTTCTCCATTTTTGTTCCTGCAGGTTTTTTTATATAGGAACAATTTGGGTCAGAGTTTTTGACTCTGGGATGTTAACCCCATGCTCTATTTGATTGATGTGCTGTCTTTCTACTGGAGGTGGACTATACAAGTTCCCTCTCCCCACAGTTGAGCATTTCATCTAAGGTCCCTCCCTTTGAGTCCTGAGAGTCTCTCACCTACCAGGTCTACATTCTAGAGGGTCACTCCATCTCCCACCCCCCAAGGGTGACATATTTCTATTCATTCTTCTGGGCCTCAGGGTGTCATTTTAAAACATCTTTTTCATTTGCCTGTCCAAGATGTGCTATACTTTCCTTCAAGTAACACTTGGGACCCCAATGTTTTACTCATTTTGCTTTCCAAAATACTTGTGATCATATGAATTTTCTCATGCACTCACTAATGCATCTTGTTCGACTAATATTATTCTTTTCACTACTCTTCTTAAGTTCATGAGTCCAACATCACTAGGGGAGTTTTGGGATAACATCCTTGCTAGACTTCCTCTCACTGGCTTTCTTCTCACTTCAGTATAGTTTCAGTGTAGTGATTCCTCTGCTTCTTTTGAAATATAAATAAAATAAAGTAAGCATTTTTTCCAGATTATCCAATACTAGTGTGATCTGAGCTGCCATCCCTCCTCATTTAACTCACTCTACACTTACTTATTTCTTCCCTTTCATTTATAACAAATGTGTACTATCAATATCTGTTATAGTTATTACTAGTTTTTCAAGATTACAAAAACAAATAGGTTTAGCTGGGTGGAGATTTATTTGGGTATTTTAATCTATTCTATTGATCTATGTGGTTTTTCTTGCCAATACCATGATATTTTTATTATATGGCTTTTTATTATATGGTTTATGCTATAAACTGGAATCAAGTATCATGATACCTCATGAAGCTTATTTGTTTTTTAGTCAACCAGTAATCATTAAATAATGCGCTCCTTCATGTCCATGAATTGTTGTGCTTTCTGGAGTTTCTACTTCTGTTGATATGTAGCTCTCTTACAGGATGGTCAGACCAAATACAGGACATTATTTAAGATTTCCTGTTTTATTGAGACTTGCTTTGTATTCTTATATGTGATTCATTTTCATGAGTATCCTATGGGCTTAGAAAAATATGTATTCTCTATTATTTGGGTGGAATATACTGTAGATATCTATTAGGACTATTCAATTATGTATTATTTAACTCAATTTACCAGTTTTGTATTGTTCAGATAATCTGACTTTTGGTCAAAGTGAGGTATTGCAATCATCCTTTATAGCTATGTTGAGCTGTTATGTAGTTTTAGATTTAGTAGTTCTGCTTTTATATTTGGTGTGATGTGTACAGAATTATAGATGCCTTTGATGTAATGTAGCCCTTTGTTAGTTGAATGACCCTTTCACAGGGGTCACTTCAGACCATCAAAAGACACATATATTTATATTATAATCATAATATACAGTCGAGGACTGCCAGGGTCAGGCCTTTGAGAGACAAGATGCACCTAATCCTCAAGAGACTTGAGACAGGAGGCCCCAGGGAGTGGGGCCGTCTAGTGGGGTGGGGTTGGGGACATCCTCTTGGATACAAAGGGGGAGGAAGTATGGGATGGGGAGCAGTCAGGAGTCAGACCAGGAGGGTGATAAAGTCTGGACTGTAAAAACTGAATAAAGAATAAAAATAAATAAATTTAAATAAATAAAAGAAAGAACAATCTTAACTTTATATGGGGAAAACAACAAAACAACAAAAGCAAACAAACAAACAAACAAAAACAGGGTAGCTATATTATGGAACAATAGTAATAAAAATCAGATGGTATTAGCATAGGAACAGATAAGTTAATCAACTGAATCCACTTGAAATCTCAGAAATAAAACCACACACCTACAGATACTTATTTTGACAAAGAAATTAAAACTATACAATGGAAAAAAAGAAAGCATCTTCAGCCAGTGGTGCGTGTCTAACTGCTTGTCAACATGTAGAAAAACCCAAGTACATCGATATCTATCACCCTGCACAAAACTCAAGTCCAAGAGGATCCAATACCTCAGCATAAAACCAGATCCAGTAAACCTGTCAGAGGAGAAAGTGGGGAGTAGCTTTGAATGCACCTTCAGAGGAGACAGATTCCTGAACAGAACAGCAGTACATCGAGCAAGAAACAAGCCTCATGAAACTGAAACCTCCTCTAAGGCAAAGGACATCATCAATTGGACAAACCTCAACAGGGCATAAGATAATGTTTTCCTCTTTGGTTCTGGTGTTAAGCACTTTGAGCCGTAAACTAGATCATCCTCTGTATGTCATCCAAAGTGCAATGTCTGGGAGTGCCTGGTCTAGGTGCATGGCATGAGCTTACCTTGCAAGTGTAGGGGTACCTGGTCTAGGTGCATGGCGTGAGCTTACCTTGCAGTGTAGGGGTGCCTGGTCCAGGTGCATGACATGAGCTTACCTTGCAGTGTAGGGGTGCCTGGTCCAGATGCATGACATGAGCTTACCCTGCAATGTCTGGGAGTGCCTGGTTCAGGTGCATGGTGTGAGCTCATGTGTGTACACCTGCAGTGTAGGTTTAAAGGCAGCTGACCTTATTCCTAAATATCAGAACTCTGATAGCTATAACTTTTATGTTCTGAAATTAGGCACAGAGTGTGTGATATACATTTGGAGATGATTCAGCCAGGTTTTCTTAAGTTTGAGGAGTACATACATTTGACTATGATTGCTACTGGTTGCAAAGACTGTTCAGCACAATCTATGAGGGCATTTCATTTGTAATTTGCCTCAGAGAACTTGAATTACTCATACTTTTAAATTCTGTACATATTACACTACTGTTTTCTAAAAGTCAGTTTGTTAACACAAGAATTTAGAGAACATTGGCTGAATCCCAACTATCCTTTCTATATCTCACCCAATGTTTACAGTTATAGTGTATGCATTTTAATAAGGATGAGTACTTTTCAAATAAATATATTAAACATAAGAAACCATTTCAGAAATAAATGTTTCTAACACGATCATATTTCCACTCACAATGATGGTTGTGCAGCATTTTAATCGCCAGGGTTTTTTTTTTCTGGTGTTTTTAGAGACCGAGTTTCTCTGTGTAGCCTTGGTTGTCCTGGAATTCACTCTGTAGACCAGGCTGGCCTTGAACTCAGAAATCCATCTGCCTCTGCCTCCCAAGTACTGCGATTGAAGGCGTGTGCCACCACTGCCTGGCCAGATATTTTTTTTAAAAAAGAAAATCTTTAATTTTCTACATTGCTCAGTCTATTTTCTCTCCCTATACATCCTTCTGTGTATATCCATTGCTTTCTTTGTTTTTATATTTAGTGGTAGATTACTAGTATCTCATGTGCTGATTAGATATGGCATGACTGAAATAGTTGAATGTACAGAAAGGATGTTTTATATCCCAAAGCAAATTCTACCCAGAAATAAGAGACAGTAGCAGAGGAATTGCAATGCTAATATGAACTTCAAAGCCAATGCAAATCCTGACATATCACCTAGCTAAGAATTACTTCTACAGATTTCAGTGTACACCTCGCATTACCACAGTTTCTGGGTTTAGTCATTATTTCCAAAGCAAATGCAGCTGCCCCATGACTTCCCTATAGTCAACTTACGACTCTTGACTTGAATCAGTCACAATACAGGCTTGTGTTGTCCCAGGTAAAAGAATTATTAAAAATCCACATAATCTGGATGTGGGAAAATTCTATTGTTTTATTTCAATAAGCAGGTATTCAGAACATCAAGATGCATCCAGACAAAATGAAGAATTTCCGACTCCTTAACTGTTCCCACTTACATACAATGGTACAATAGAGAAAAAAGATCCTTGCCCACATTTGCTCTCCTCCAAAACCACACTCAGCTTTGACCTAAATGTGAAATTTTATTCTTACTACTACTGTGTGTCTACATTTCTTGTGTAGCCTAAGCTCTGTCAGCACCTACACACGTACCTGCTCCCAGTATGTCTGTGTGCTTAGAAATTTGCACAGGAAGAGGGAAAACAATTGAAATAGGGCTTTGCGGTCAATTTTACTGGAATATTTTAAATATACTGAAAACTTAAGATGTGAAATATCTAGCACCTGATATAAAATATAGGATATAGAATACAGAATATCTGGGATAGAGATGGGCATATACTTCAAACATGAAATACTTTATTTGAAGGGAAATGAAGTTTCCAGATTTTAGAATGATACTATGAGGGTCTGTTGTTGAGAAACATCTATCATTAGCAGAAATATAACAAAAATAAAGTTAAATCAAATTATAGACTGACTATCATTCTACTGATTATCTCTACCATTTTACTACTCTGTCTTCACTACTATTATTATTACTTCACAAAGTGTAATGGAATGACTACTTCTTACGCTATTATGCCAGTCATTAAAACAGTGGAATTGTTTTATTCATTTTAAATGTATTTATTTATTTATTTTAATGTCTCTGTGTGCCTGTGCTTCTGTGTGTCTGCACACATACTCGGTTTAAGCATATGAAGATCAAGGTCAATTTGAAGGGGTGTTTTCTCTTTACACTAGGTGGTTTCTAGGGATTCAATGCAGGACAATAACATTTAGCTGCAAACATCTTTACCTGCTAAAAATTCTCATCAGCCTAGCATTGGTGCACATTGTCTTCATATTTATAAAGTTCTCTAGGTTAATGTAGATATCACATATTATATATAAAATTAATAATAGTGGACTTGGGATATGATTCTATGGATAATGTATTTCATGATACAATCATGGGTATCAAAGTTTGGACCAACAGTACTCACATAGACTCTACACATGTGTGATGTTCCATCTATCGTCCCAGTATATAAGATGTACAGTTAGGACTTCCCCAGGGAAGTTAGCTCTCCAGACTGTCACATTTGTAAAGCTCTAAACTTTGTGAGAGACTCTGCCTCCAAAAATAAAACAGGAAGTAACTGAGGCCTCCACAAATTTGTGGGTACTTGTGCACATGAATATGCAAATGTGTAGAGGACAGAAATAAGTGCATCTGAATCCACAAATATATACAATTTTATAAATACATGTACAATAAATGGGCCCATACAAAATATAAATTAAAAGAAAAGATTAATATATAAGACAGATAAATTGTAGCTATAGACTATTCACTCTTTATCTAACTCTATACTTAAATGGTCAAACATTCTTCTCCAAATATATAAATGATACAGGGTGAGTACCATATGTAGGGTACATTTATCTGTATTTCAAAGCATAGTAATTTAATTCAATTTTTTTTCCAGGATCAGTATCTATAGTGGTTTTTTTTTTTAATATTTGAGCTTACTTACTTGATAATTCTTCATGATAGAAATTCTAGAAGTATTATGGACAGAAATAAAGAGATTGTGTTTTATTTCCAAAGGAGCAGCTCTAAGAAAAAGGTGTTCAAAATGGTATTTAAGTTACGCAACCCCAAACTCAGACCATGTAATCTAAAGTAGATTTGATTTTCACTGAGATTCATTGGGTACTCATTTTGTTTTGAGAAGAGTATTCCCCGCTTACCTCATCAGTGTATAGCAGAGAACAATCTTGAGGTTGCTTACTGCTTCCTCTCCCAATTGCTCTGACCACAGTCATAGGCTATCACTCAGGTTTACGTGGCATTTGTTATTGAACATTTGTTTGATGGATTTGAGCACACTAGGCAAATTTTCTACATGTACAAATATTATACATCCCTTGCCTGGTTCCACTTTAAATAATGGTGTAATGTTTTCTTAATTCAACTCAATTAACTGAAATTATCAAGATTCTATAAATAATTTACTCAAGGACTGATGTCTCTGATCTAAGTGGTTATGTATGGTTACCCTTCATGCTTACATTATCATTAAGTCTTCCATTTAGTCAATGTGAGCAGATTCTCTAAATATGCAGGTATTAAAGTGCAACAAAAGGGATGATTTCTTGTTAGCTCAGTATCACAGTGAAACCTGGAAAATCTCAATTTGTGTTATAAAATGGAAGAGTTTAGTTTTAAAAAAAAAGTAAGAGGTGAGACTGTATTCATTTATATTAAATGTTTAATTCTTTTATGACTAGGAAGATATATTTTGGTTCCCTTCAATGTCTGTAATTCAGATTGATAATTGGTGTCAAGGTAACAATTATATTTTGAGTACAACTAAGATAGAATATTGTATTTTAATTATTTTGCTTCAGTTTAACAGGGTAAATCAATAAAACAGAAAACAGGTGCAAAGTAAGGAACAGATATAGACAAACTGTTCTAAGACTGTTTAAAATACCAAATTGTTATGTCTTAAATCTTGGGCTCTGCTTAATATTTGGTCTAAATAAATGGAGAGATTGACTGTGAGGAATACAAGCTTGGCACCAGATTCTACCCTAAATGCAAGATCTCCTGCTGAGGTTCATTGAAGTAACAATATGGAGGTAATACAAAGTAGAAATAATTATTACAAAGTATATACATGTGTGTGTGTGTGTGTGTGTGTGTGTGTGTGTGTGTGTGTGTGTGTGTATGTGTGTGTGTCATCAAAGAGCAGGTGGGCTGAGAGAGAATGAAGTGAAAGGGCAGTCAGGTTAGTAAATGAGTAATCCATCATAGACAGATACACGATTTTACTTGCAATTTAGAAACACCCAATGAACTCTTTAAAATTGCAAGCTTTAGTTGCAACCAAATCAATTTCATTTGCCTTCTTCTTAGTGAGGCCATGAAATTGTACCTATGTTTAAAAATTCCCTGTAGCCAGTGTTTAGGAACATAGTAAATTGAACCTGAAATTAAAAGATATGAATCTGCACCTCTGAAAGGTGAAAAAATATTCAAATAAATAAATGGTATAGATATGGTGTGATATAAGTAGACAATGGGTTATTATATACCCATTAGCTTCTAAGAAAGAAAGATGATAAAATGATTCACAAAATGTTTGATATATTTGTTACCATTTATCTCTAAATATATACAAATGTATATTAAATTTACCATGTTAACTTTGAAATACTTTTGTAAGTATAATGGGAGAATTTTAAAAATGTTATCACATTTCCATCAATGTAATCTCCTGTGGTGCTTTAATCAATAGATCTTTAAAAATAACATGTGATGTATTATTTTTAAAATATAAAAATCAGCTTTTCAAGTATGTGACATACCTGCATTTATCCTTTGATCAAAACATTTTAGTGACTCAATCCATGGAAATGCAGCAAAATTCACAGCAGTCCCTCTGGGGAATGGCTCATTTTCTCATAAAAAGGACAGTAGATTTCCTTTGCTTCTCTTTAAGAACTGCTGGTGTCATGCCCACATCTGCTCATTAAGCTGACTGCCGTCCAGTTCTCTTCTTCGCTATACTTAAGTCTTTTGATAGTGGGGTTAAATTTAATGAGCAGGTGTTTATTTAACTTCGGGCTACTGTATTCAGGACAATTCTGAAGATGTCAGGGAAGCAGAGACAGAGAGCAGCATCAGAAGGTTACAAATATCTTGAAATTTGGACTCATATGAAGCTAGGTTCAAGTGTTCCCTCCACCACAATTTGCACCAACACCCACACTGTTCACACTCCTTATCCAGAGTTCTCAATTAATTTTATTCAGGTGTGTTTACAAGTCATTGAAATATGGGCTCCATAGCAACAAGAACTTTTTTCTCTTTTGTTCAGAGCTCCATATATAACATTTAAACCATTTCACTGAAATCGGCTCAAAGAAAATACTCAAAGTTATCTATTAATGTGGGAATTCAAAAAGGATGTGCTAGTAGCTCTTGACTTCTTTCTCAATTACCATGTCTGAAGTTTAGTTAAGGTCAGCAAATAAAAGACATGGAAGTTGAAGAATAGGTTTGTGTGAGTTGAATTGATGTGCTGGTTTTATTTCATTTGAGGCGGGATCTATGACAAGGCTTTTGTACTGATCATATGCTCAGCCAGAAATGCTTCTCTTGGTAATAACAGGAAAGCTGTCCCCTGAGCTCTTCACTTATAATGACCACTGTGACTAGGCAGTGTGTAACTGGATTGGTTGTTCTCTAAATGAGATGGAAAGATTTCAGCAGTGTAGAACAGATAACTGCTGCATGTTAACAGGATGACTCTGATTACACCATGGAAACCAGGCCCCAAAATACAAAATAGCAGAAGCCGTGTTAGCCATTAATTCAGTTAGTCTACAGTAGAAAAAAGAAAAATACCGGCTTAGACAATGGTTCTTAAATTAGTATGAAGTGACTGGAGACAGACTTCATGTTGACTCATGAGCCAGTGAAATTTTATGTAAGAGTGGATGTCATATAAAACTAAGAGAAGCATTGTGATATTTTTAGCCTTTTGACCTGAGGAAGAATACATTTGTGTGTTATTTCATGCCACACAAATAATTCATAACTGACTTACGTTTGGAGCAAGTGATTCAAGATCTGGAACCTAGACCAGTAGTTCTCAACCTTCCTAATGCCGAAACACTTTAATATAGTTCTTTTGATCTGGTAACTCCAACCATAAAATTATTTCTTTTCTCTCCATAACTGCATTTTTGCTACTGTTATGCATCATAATGTATATATCTCATATGCAGAATACCTAATATGTGGCCCCGTGGGGGTGATGACACACAGGTTGAGAACCACAGACCTAGACAATCCCTGATAGATGTTTGTTGGTTGTGCCATTGCCTGCCATCTGTAAGCAGGAAGAGTAGTTAACTGTTACTTTCGGAAAGAGAGTCTAGAAATGGTATTTATTTTGTCAAGTAAAAAGAGCGCAGACTGTACCTCATGCGGCTCAATGAGATTATCAAAATACAGAAGACTGGGAAGAATAGTAAGGACCACAGGGGAAGCATTGTTAAAACATTGCAAAAAAGAGGATGTTCCAGTGGAGGCAGCCCAGAAACAAGCCTGAAGTGAGATGCCTTACCAGCCAATAGTCAAGCATGGAATGTCCAATGGATTATTACTACAAAGTAAAGAAATTAGGAATCAAGAGCAGTGGTATAGATTTTTTTCCAATCTGTACTCTGCCACATTGTCCTATTGCTAGTGCACTTAACCTTAAAGGGGCTTTTCAGTTTCATTAGGTCCCATTTATTAATTGTTAATCTTAGTACCTGAGATATTGGTGTTCAGTTCAAAAAGTTGTCTCCTGTGCCAATATGTTCAAGGTCATTCAAGGTTTTTCTTCTATTAAATTTAGTGTATCTGATTTTAGATTGAGGTCTTTGACCTACTTGCACAGAGACTGGATAAGAGGTTACTCTGTTATGTTTTCAGACAGGAGCCTGGCATAATTGTCTTCTGAGGGGCTCCTCCTAGCAGTTGACAGAAAGAAATGCAGAGAACCACAATCAAACATTAGATGGAACTTGAGACGTCTTGTGGAAGACTGGGGGAAGAATTGAAGAACCCAAAGAAGAAATGGACTCCAAAGGAAGACTAACAAAATCAACTAGCCTGGACCCTTGGGGTCTCCCAGAGGCTGAACCATTAACCAATGAGCACGCATGGGCCAGACCTAGCCTGCTTCTACTACATATGTAGCAGATATATAAGTTAGTCTCCATGTGGGCTCCCCAACAATTCAAGACTGTCCCTGAAACTGTTACCTGCTTGTGGATCCTGTTCCCCTAACTGGGTTGCCTTGTCTGGTCTCAGTGGAAGAGAGTGTGCTTAATCCTGCAATTTGATGAACCAGTATGGATTGGTAACCAGGCACAGCCTCACTCTTCTCAAAGAAGAAGGGAAGGGGAGTTTGGAGAGGAATAAGTGAGTGAGGGACTGATAAGAGGGGCATCTGAAATCAAAATGTAAAGAGAATTAATAAATCATTTTTTAAAAAATAAAAGAACAGAGCAATGAGAACCATATTGCTCCTCTTAGCAGGTGATCGAGTTTTCTTATACTGACATCATCTACATACCTGGAAATTGATCCTATTTGCTACTTCATAATTGTCTAATTATGAAGACTTAAAAAATTTGCTAGGGTCTCAATTAAAATTTCCTGAGGGGCCCTTCTGCCCAGTCCTTTCTGCTGGGCAGAATGCTAGCTAGTGTGCTCCTATGAAGACACCGTATCCTGAGCATCCCAGAATATCCACTGCACTCAGAGCAGTTAGTAAGAACCCTCCCAAAGTCACACAGCTGCCACTGGAAGCACAGTGGACTTAGGACCCATTATCCACCCCAAAACCTCCACCACCAAATACCACTCCCCTCTGGCTAGTCATTTCTGTTGGGACAGACTGCTAGCTAGTTTGCTTCCAGGAAGACATCATATTCTGAGCAATCCCAAAAGATCTGCTTCACTCAGGGCAATTGGCACCACAGCCTGAGGCATCCCAGGAGATCTGCTACACAAAGGGAAACAAGCATCCCAGGAGATCCACTACACACAGGGCAACTGAGCAACTATTGCCAGCTTGTCTGCCCCACTAAAGACACCACAGCTTGATGGCATCCCAGGAGCTCTTCTGTATACAGAGCAATGGGGTAACAGACATCATAGTCTGAAAACATCCTGGGGAGTCCATGGAATGCAGTGTAGCTGACTCCACAAACTGAAAGTGTCCTTGGAATTCTGCTGCACACAGAAAAACAGAAACCACAGTCCGTAGGCCCTCCTGGAAAACATCTTCACACAGGACAACACCTTGAATGCTCCTCTGAAGACCCAATAGTCTGAAGGCTACCCAGGAGATCTCTGGCCAGCAACAGATCAGCAGCTTCTCTGCTCCTCTGATGAGCCCCCAGTTGGAAGACCCCACATCTAGTCTGCTACAGCCAGGGCCACAGGCCTACCAAGAGACCTGAAGCAACCCAGGGACAAAGAGACAGGCTCCAAACAGTGTCTCTCAAACCAGTAAACACCAGGGATAACCAGATTGCAAGAGGAAAGCACAAAACCATAAACAACAGAAGCCGATATAAATGGGCATCATCCACAGTTCTCCAATCACAGCAAGTACTGAATACAACAACACACCTGAAAATCAGGAAGATGACTTAAAATCCTATCTCATGAAGATAATAGAGTCCTTTAAGGAGGATATAAATAACTTACTGAACAAAATACAGGAAAACACAGTAAACAGGTAGAAGCTCTTGAAACAAATAAATCCCTTTAAAAAATACAGTAAAACACAAACAGGTAAAGGAATTGAATAAAGTGGTATAAGACCTAAAAAGTGAAAGTAGAAACAATAAGGAAAACACAAATGGAGGCAAGCCTGGAAATGGAAAACCTAGGAAAGAGGTCAGGAATTAAAGATGTAAGTATCACCAACAGAATACAAGAGATAGAAGAGACAAATCTCAAATGTAGAAGATTCCTTAGAAGAGATTGACACAACTGTCAAAATTCAAAACATAAAACAACCTACTAACCAAAATCATCTAGAAAATTGAGGACACAATGAACAGACCAAATATAAGACTAATTGGAATAGAGGGAAATGAAGATTCCCAGCTCAAAGGTCCTAAGAACATCTTTAACAAAATCATAGAAGAAAACTTCCCCAAACTAAATAAAGAGATGGCCATAAAGGTACAAGAAGCCTATAGAACATCAAATAAATGTAACCACAAAAGAAAATCCTCTCATTGCATAATAATCAAAACACTAAATGTACAGAACAAAGAAAGAGTGTTAAAAGCTGCAAGGGAAAGGGCCAAGTAACATCCAAAGGTACCTATCACAATTATAACATACTTCTCAACAGAGAGTATGAAAACCAGGAGAGCCTGTTCAGAAGTCACGTAGACTCTAAGAGAACACAAATGCCAGCATAGGCTACCATGCCCAACAAAACTGTCAATCAACATAAATAGAGAAAGCAAAATATTCCAGGAAAAAAATTCAAATAGTATGTATCTACCAATCTAGCCCTACAGAGGATACTAGAAGGAAACCTCCAATACAAGGAAGGTATCTACATCAAAGAAAAGACAAGATATTAAACATCATACAACAAATCCAAAAGGCGAGAACCATAAGCACATAAAGCAACCTACAAAAACAAATATATCAGGAATCAACAGTCATCTGTCTTTACTATCTCTCAATATTAATGGACTCAACTCACCTATAAAAAGATATAAGCTAACAGACTGGATGCACAAAGAAAATCTAGCTTTCTGGGCCGGTGTCCTGAGCGAACCTTGGGCACAAGCTCTGCAGCCAGTCCCACAACACCCAGAGGAAGCTCCACTCCCAGGCACTCTGAAACTCTCAGTATCAGGGATGAGGGGGACACAATATCTGTCCCAACACTGGGAGTAACTGAGACCTGCCAGACCAGGCACACAGGAACACTGCCAGCAGAGTGACCCGGGTTCCTTCCAGTCTCTCTGGGCTGGTGTCCTGAGCAGACCTTGGGCACAAGCTCTGCAGCCAGTCCCACAACACTCAGAGGAAGCTGCTGCACTCCCAGGTGCTCTAAGAAGCCCAAGGATCCCAAAATCACAGGGTCATAGAGACTGTCTGACTCTGAGGAGTTCTGATACAACCAGGATCACAGGAAGAACTGACTCCAGTCAGAATTAGCAAGGGCAGGTAGGCCTAGAGATAACCAGATGGCAGGGGGCAAGCGTAAGAAAATAACACAATCCAAGGTCACTTGGCATCATTAGAACCCAATTCTCTCACCATAGCCAGTCCTGTACACACCATTACACTGGAAACGCAAGATTCAGATATAAAATCACTTATCATGATGATGATACAGGACCTTAAGAAAGTCATAAATAGCACCCTCAAAGAAATACAGGAGAACACAGGTAAACAGCTAGAAGCTCTTAAAGAGGAAATATAAAAATCCCTTAAAGAACTACAGGAAAACACAATCAAACAGGTGAAGGAAATGAGCAAAACCATCCAGAATCTAAAAATGGAAATAGAAACAATAAAGAAATTAGAAAGGAGAAAACCCCGAAGATACAAAACCTAGGAAAGAAATCAGGAGTCATAGATGTAAGCATCACCAACAGAACACAAGAGATAGAAGAGAGAATCTCAGGGGCAGAAGACACCATAGAAAACATTGACACAACAGTCAAAGAAAATGCAAAAAGCAAAAAGCTCCTAACCCAAAACACCCAGGAAATCCAGGATGCAATGAGAAGACCAAACCTAAGGATAATAGGTATAGAAGAGAGTGAAGACTCCCAATGTAATGGGCCAGTAAATATCTTTAACAAAATTGTAGAAGAAAACTTCCCTAACCTAAAGAAAGAGATGTCCATGAACATACAAGAAGCCTACAGAACTCCAAATAGACTAGACCAGAAAAGAAATTCCTCCCGTCACATAATAATAAAAACATCAAATGCACTAAACAAAGAAAGATTTTTAAAAGCAGTAAGGGAAAAAAGGCAAGTAACATATAAAGGCATGCCTATCAGAATTACGGCGGACTTCTCACCAGAAACTATGAAAGCTAGAAGATCCTGGGCAGATGTCATACAGACCCTACAAGAACACAAATACCAGGCTACTATACCCAGCAAAACTCTCAATTACCATAGATGGAGAAAATAAGATATTCTATGACAAAACAAAATTTACACAATATCTTTCCACAAATCCAGCCCTCCAAAGGATAATAGATGGAAAATATCAACATAAGGAGCAAAACTACACCCTAGAAGAAGCAAGAAAGTAATCTTTCAACAAATCCACACAAATCTAATTCCACCTCATACAACAAAAACAACAGGAAGTGACAATTACCTTTTCTTAATATCTTAATATGAAAATTAATATTACCAACATATCCTAAG
>JADRCD010165946.1:0-16110 GCA_019843815.1 Montemys delectorum | reverse complement strand
TTTTTTTTTAAGTTTTACTGCAATATGATGAGAAAAGTTACATGATTTCAATTTATCTGAATTTGTTAACATTTAAAAACATTTTAAGTAAATAGAATTAAATCACATTCTTCTTTTCCTTTTGAACCCCAATTCCTCCTAGAGACCCCCTTCAATACCTACAATATCTTTTTTTGTCATATTCTTTAAAATTTATAAAATATTATAACAATAAAAATGAGTATTATAAAAGTTGTTTGATATAAAACAACAATAAATTTAGCAGTCTTATGTAGATGCTTGTCTACGGCAATACTGAAAACACATACGTTTTTCTCAATATAAATTTTAAATAACTCCAAATGTATTAACTGTATATTTCAAAATAATACATCACTACTAATATTTTCTTAAATGAACATAAATATATAAAGTGTTTTTGTTTGTTTTGTATTTAGTAGAGCTTAAGATCTTGGCTCTTACTGTGGTAACTTGATATAGGAGTTACAAACATCAAGCAAAGCATTCAGTCTCACTCTTTGTTCTATTACAAGCCCCATCCCAATTCAATTGTCTACATTACTTTTGGGTATATAAATACTTGTAAAATATGTAAGCTGTTCTGAAAACCATAGTATACTGTAAAAACATGAAATAAACAATACTACTAATAGAGAGGCTGAGATAGGAAAAGCAAGATCTCAAGACCATTATGTTGTTCACAACAAGACACTGTCACAAACAAGCTGAAAGTGTATATGGATTATATAATACTGGACCTATTTCTCCAATTACCAAATTAGAGAGACCATTGGATGGACAATCAACAAATTTCTAATTCCTCATGTTTTTGGATTTCAGTTGACTAGGATATGTTGGTAATAATTTTCATATTAAGATATTAAGAAAAGGTAATTGTTACTTCCTGTTGTTTTTGTTGTAAGAGGTGGAATTAAGTTTGTGGATTTGTTGAAAGATTACTTTCCTGCTTCTTCTAGGGTGTAGTTTTGCTCCTTATGTTGATGTTTTTCATCTATTATCCTTTGTAGAGCTGGATTTGTGGAAAGATATTGTATAAAGTTCATTTTGTCATAGAATATCTTGTTTTCTCCATCTATGGTAGTTGAGAGTTTTGCTGGGTATAGTAACCTGGGCTGGCATTTGTGTTCTCTTGGGGTCTGTATGACATCTGCCCAGAATCTTCTAGCTTTCATAGTCTCTGGTGAGAAGTCTGGTATAATTCTGATAGACCTACCTTTATATGTTACTTAACCTTTTTCCCTTACTGCTTTTGTTTTTGTTTTTGGTTTGTTTTTGAGACAGGGTTTCTCTGTGAAGCTCTGGCAGTCCTGGAATTCACTCTTGACCAGGCTGGCCTTGAACTCAGAAATCCGCCTGCCTCTGCCTCCCAAGTGCTGGGATTAAAGGTGTGTGCCACCACTGCCTAGCCCCTTACTGCTTTTAAAATTCTTTCTTTGTTTAGTGCATTTGGTGTTTTTATTATTATGTGACTGGAGGAATTTCTTTTCTGGTCCAGTCTATTTGGAGTTCTGTAGGCTTCTTGTATGTTCATGGGCATCTCTTTCTTTAGGTTAGGGAAGTTTTCTTCTATAATTTTGTTGAAGATATTTACTGGCCCGTAACCTTGGGAGTCTTCACTCTCTTCTATACCTATTATCCTTAGGTTTGGTTTTCTCATTGCATCCTAGATTTGCTGGATGTTCTGGGTTAAGAGCTTTTTGCTTTTTTGCATTTTCTTTG
Organism: Montemys delectorum; assembly: GCA_019843815.1. Classification (NCBI taxonomy): domain Eukaryota; kingdom Metazoa; phylum Chordata; class Mammalia; order Rodentia; family Muridae; genus Montemys; species Montemys delectorum. Next base: position 14,370 of record JADRCD010165946.1, on the reverse strand, counting down.
ACTGTTGTGTCAATGTTTTCTATGGTGTCTTCAGCCCCTGAGATTCTCTCTTCTATCTCTTGTATTCTGTTGGTGATGCTTGCATCTACGACTCCTGATTTCTTTCCTAGGTTTTCTATCTCCAGGGTTGTTTCTCTTTCTGATTTCTTTATTGTTTCTATTTCCACTTTTAGATTCTGGATGGTTTTGCTCATTTCCTTCACCTGTTTGATTGTGTTTTCCTGTAGTTCTTTAAGGGATTTTTGTGTTTCCTCTTGAAGGGCTTCTAGCTGTTTACCTGTGTTCTCTTGTATTTCTTTGAGGGTGCTATTTATGTCTTTCTTAAAGTCCTGTATCATCACCATGCGAAGTGATTTTATATCTGAATCTTGTTTTCCGGTGTAATGGTATGTCCAGGACTTGCTATGGTGGGAGTATTGGGTTCTGATGATGCCAAGTAATCTTGGTTTGTGTTGTTTATTTTCTTATGCTTCCCCCCCCCCCCAATCTGGTTATCTGTAGTGCTACCTTGCTAAATCTGACTGGAGCCTGTCCTTCCTTTGATCCTGGTTGTGTCAGAACTCCTCAGAGTCAAGCTGTCTCTGGGATCCTGTGACCCTGAGTTTGTTAGAGCACCTGGGAGTGCAACAGCTTCCTCTGGGTGTTGTGGGACTGGCTGTGGAGTTTGTGCCCAAGGTTTGCTCAGGGCACAGGCCAGCCCAGAGAGACCGGAAGAAACCTGAGCCACTGGGCTGGCAGAGTTCCTGTGTGCTTGATCCCACTGGTCCCAGTTACTCCTGGTGTTGGGAAAGATGTTGTGTGCTCGTCACCTCTGATCCTGGGCGTGTTAGAGCGCTGCTGCTGGGTTTCTTAGATGCCACCCAAAATCACTAGACTATAAGAGCTACCCTTCCAAAATTTCCAACATGCAACTAGTTTAAGGTTATCCGTAAGCTGATAGAGGACTGTGTTTTAAAAAGTCAGTTTGTATTACAAACCATGCCATTTACCAACTTATGTGATATGACATGAAATCATAATGAAGTAAAATGAAGTAAGACAGATTTTCATAACTTTTAAAGCATGTCATGAGCTTTGTGTTGTTCTTAAGAGCCATTTCATCACATTGTTTAGGAAGATGCTGGATATCTTGCAGGATGAAGCCTTTGCTCTCGTTCCATAGCCGTGGAGCTAGAACTTGCATTCAGAAAGAAGGTGCTAGTGTCCAAGGTCAGAAAGTGGGTTTGTGCCCTTTGTTACACAGTGGTCATCTCAGACAAGCTGCTTAGCTCCATGAGCTCTCATAGGTAGTATGATCAAACTAAAGTGGATATGTGATCTTTAGGGTTATTGCCCGAATGAGGAAGATGATAAAATCCAATAGCAAGTGTTTGTTAAGTGGGTTAAGCAGCATCTGTGCATCATTTTTCCTAACCCGGACAGTTTGTCTCAGTAGTTGTGTTTGGTTTGGAACAGACCAGCAAGTGCAGTGCATAGATAACTCAGAGAAGAGTAAGGTTCTGCCAGTTAATTCAGTGTGATGTACACATGGACCTGGTCCTGGGTGGAGCAGAAGGCATTATTGCTTCACATTCCTTAGTATAGTTATACGTGATAAAATGAGCCTGGGATGTGGAGGGTGAGCAGGCCTACTTTGAACTGACATGACATCCCACCCAGCTTCAAATCAGTATTAACAGTTTGTACTCTTTTAACTGTCATGACTAAGGTTTGATTTACTTCTATTTGTTTATTCATTTTTATGTATATGAGTTTTGTGCTTTCATATATGTCTGCACCGCATGCATCCCTGGTGCCTAGAGGCCAGAAGAAGGTGTCAGGTTCCCAGGGACTGGAGTTGTAGACACTTGTGAGCTGGCATGTGGGTGCTGGTAGTCAAACCTGGGTCCTCTGAAAGTTATCAGGAGCTCTTAGCCACTGAGTCGTCTCCCACCCCTGGGTTTAATGCTTTTATGTGCATAGTCATGTACATTCAGTGCTGAGCAGATGATAGTCAATCATGTGTAGACTGAGAACTAAACTTTTGACTTTGAGGATTGAGAATTGTATCCTGAGAGTAAAGGATCAATTCTGATGCTTTTGAGGTTTAGAGACTTAATTTCATTATCTTAACAGTTATCTTAAAGTTATTCCAGAAAAGTAAATGAAACCAACTCCAAGAGAATGTTTTGTGAAGAAGCTGAAGACAAAAATAATTTGGTTTCTTCTTATTCATATGCTTAATATTGAACTGGCTTGGTTTGTAAGTTTCATTGTTTGTTGCCTTGTTAATTATCACAGAATGTACTTCTTTCACCTGTAGACTGTGTGTGTGTGTGTGTGTGTGTGTGTGTGTGTGTGTGTGTTCATGTGGCAAGTGCTCTGTCTACACATACACCCTCTCGCCAGAAGAGGGCATTGGATCCCTTTATAGATGGTCATGAACCACCATATGGGTGCTGGGAATTGAACTCAAGAGCTCTGGAAGAGCAGCCAGCACTCTTAACCTCTGAGCTGTCTCTCCTGCCTGTGGACGTTCTTATGAAGGAGCGTAGTAGTCACCTATCATAGACCTACGTCTTAGCCGCTGAGCCTTCTCTCCCGCCTGTGGACGTTCTTCTGGAGGAGCGTAGTAGTCACCTATCATAGACCTACGCTTTGTATTGAAGTTTGCTCTTTGCTTTGTCAGTTCCTTTGTGTTGCTTTTTAAGTGTCTGAGTTTGGTCACTTGAGCTAAAAAATGTTCCCGGATAGGATGGCCAGAGGTCTTGTCAAGGTGAAAGCTCTCAGTAATGCCTGTTCTGTAGATGAAACAGCCAGGTCTGCTTTTGTCATCCTTATATTGATACAGATTTTATATTGAGAACACCACCACAAACATTAAGAGTGAAAGGGGAATAAATGGCCAAAAATGTACACATATAAAAATAGGGACCTTATGTAGCTTTTATTTTTTCTTTATATTCTTTTATTTTTCTTTATAATTCATAAATATATTTATATATTTATGTATCTATACTTCATTTGTGGATTCTTCTCTGTCTCCTAACAGTATCTTCTCTGGCTCAGCTCAGCCTCTCCTGCCTTAGCTGTCACCAACTGTCTTCTCTTCTCACTCTGCTCTCTGACCCTACCCTTCCGTCTCCTAGAACGGTCTCTCTGCTACCCCTGAATCCTACTCCCCTGGCTTACCTTCTGCTGGCTTTTTATAGCCTCTCCTGTTCCAGAATTCCAAGAGGCAGCTGACACTGAGGGGCATAGGGTCTTTTAAAGGGCTGGACACAGAAAATAAATTCTACTATACACTTAGTCCAAATGTAGTCAAAAAAACTTAGTAGCAAAGAGGCAATGAAGTTAATATTCATTCATTGGGGAAAACCTATACTTAATTGTGTAAAATGTTACCAGGAGGAGTTGTACCCCTCCTTTGTTCCAAATCCTTAAACATGTTTTGATGAAAACATACCTAAAGCACATGTGCTTACTGTTAATTGCATTCAAGTGGTTGACATACAGAGGCACTCAGAGGGACACATTACAGTTGACATTTGACATAGGAGCTTCAGTGAAGTCAAATAATATAGACAGGTACTTAGGCCTTTGTCATAAAGACTGATCTATAACATTTTCTTTAGTTAGCTTAAAAGTTTATTCAGAGAATAATAGACCATTTAGTCTGTTCTCAGCCCTATGGTTTATGTGCAAATATTCTATAATTATGACAGTATTAGCAGCAATCACACACTTTTCTTATGGAAACTTGTGAAATGAGAACAAGCCAGTATTGGTCCTTCAAGAATTAGTAGGAATTTGCCTGTTTCAATTTTTTTCTCAATTCTTTGTTACAAAAGAATGCATGTTATAGATGTACTTTTTACCCTAAGTAGTAAAATGTATAGATTTTGTAGTAAAAGTATATAATATTACTATAGTTCATGTTAAAAACTCAATTAAACATAGGAGGCTAGAGAACCTAATGACACTGTTGAAGGAGTGATAACGGCAGCTCTGGAACTCTAATTTTGTTTCTTAATATAATATGGAATTTTGAAACAAAATTATAATTTTGCCTTATAATTTACTTTATTCCAGTGATGTTTATGAACATTGCTGTCTGTGCATATGTGTGTGATGTACCACTTTTTGCCGTGCACATTTGCACAGCCACCATTATCTAGCTTTAAGTGAAATGCAACCTCAGGCTGTGCTGTTTTGACCATGAAGGTGTGTGGTTATGCTGTAGTATGGACTAGTATAGACAATGGCGAGGTGCTTCTGGATACAGGTAGGACATGGCTGTGCCTCTTCGGGATTCTTCTAGTCCTTGTCCTTGGAGGCAGCAGAAGACAGTAGCTTCCTCTCCTTGTGTCTTCCTACCCTGATTACTGAGAAGGAGACTAGGTCACTGTGATCATCATATCATTTATATTCTGTGACTAATTTACCATTGAACGTTGTTAATCACATTTTCACAGTTGTAAGTAAGGTGATCTTTGCTTTATCAAACTTGAGCAGGGGGCTTTTTGTTGGTTTGCTTCTAACAATTGGTAGGTAGTGTGAGGTACATCTTTGTTTCAGCAAAACTTAAGCAAGTTTCTGTGAACTAAACTCCTGGAATGGAACTCGGGTCAAAGGCATCTGATTGACACTGTCTAACTAAGACTCTAATATCAAGAATGCGTATACCACTACAAAAACTTCTCACCCACACAACAGCCGTTCTCTGACTCATTGTCAGGTCTCCTTGCCTTTTATGAATCTACAGGGCTGCTTTCTACTGGGCCTCTGCCAAGGGCACAGACGGTACCATAATAGCTTCATCTGGTTTCTCAAAGGATGTATAAACCCTGGCCAGGATTTTTTTTAAAGTTTGAATCATGGATCTACCATTTACTATAGTTCAGCTGAGTATTACTGTTGAGTCACAGAGAGAGCATCTACCTTGTTCTTCTCCATTCTTTCCCTCTGACTTACGGTTTTTTAAAAAAGGCATAAAATAACATCCAAGGTTCAAAATACAGATTCATAACAGAAAAAAAATAGAGCCAGTTAAGATGGAAAGACAGCACCAAAGTGAATTCATTGTTATATCTGATCAAACAGTAGCCAAGACAGCTTGCCCATGGGAAGGATGACCAGGAGAAACAGAAGTGGTACAGCTGCCAGGAAGGGAAGGTGGGGGTGCAGAGGAGGGAGAGACACATGCACAGGCAGATGAGTAACGTGATGTGGGAGAAAATGGCCCTGGACCAAACCAAGCAAATCTCACACAGTTTACCAGAAAATATATTATTATGCAGATTAATTTAATAAAAAAAGAAATTAAAAAATTCATAACCTTGATTAAAGTCCTTCAATGGTTTCTATAGTTTGACTTTAATGCAGTCTTAGCCACAAGTCTACTGCATTGAGATACCATTTCACACTGGCTAGAATGACTATAATGACAGATAATTAGGAGGATGTAGAAAAACTGAAACCTTCACACACCACTTGTGAGAAAATCAAATGTTTTGGCTGCTTTAGGAAACTGTTCCTCAAATGATTAAACAGCAGGCGAGCTAGCTCTTTCTTTTGAGGTATAATCCCAAGAGAGATGAAAACACATGTCCCTAACAGAGATTTGTACATAAATGTTCCTAGCAGCATTATATCTAACAGCAAAGGCAGTAAGGGCTCAGATGCACGTCAACTGTTGCATGGAGGAATCAAATCTGCAGCATCCATACAAGGGCGTGTGACCCACTGATATGACTGAAGTGTCGGCACACACCACACCATAGATGAATCTTGGAAAGACTATTTTAAGGGAAAGAAATAGGTGAGAGAATTCATGTCATAAGAGCCCACTGACCTGAACAGGCAAATCCATAGTCATAAAGTAACTTGGTTGCTTAGGGCTATGGGAAAGAGAAATGGAGACTTACTGACAATTAGTGAATACTTTTCTTTTTACAGTGATTATAGTATTCTAAACATGGCTGGTGATGACCATATAACACTGACTGTCCTAAAAAACATTGTTTTATAACCTTTAGATAAGTAAGTTACATGGCTCAAACAGGATTTCCTAGGGGTTTTTTGTTGTTTTGTTTTTTTGTTTTTTCTATACTCAATAAAGCTGTTATTACTTTTTTTTTCTATATCCCAGATTGGACTAGAACTTGTTATGTGGTCCAAGCCAGGCTTAAACTTGGAGCATTCCTCCTGCCTCAGTCTCCTGCGTGCCGGAATTGCAGGCAGCTTGAGTTGTTTACAAACTTACTTTTCAGCCTCTTCCTGTCTTGCACTTGGCTTCTCATCTGTAGTGCATTTTCTAGCTTAATGGTCTCACACTGCTTATTCTTCAAGTCCTGATGACCTTCCTCGAGTGTATACAGACAAGTGTTTCCAGCACTGTGCCTCTCCTACCCGTCTCATCTCTGGGCACATTATGCTGTGTTGCGTCCTGAATGAGCTGTGTGTTAATGTCATTTGTCACCACAAACCTAATCAAAACTTACTTTTGAGAATCTTTTATGTTCAGTGCCAGTCTCTATATTTAAGTCAGTTTATGTCCTCTTTGGTATAGGAATAGTTTTTCCTATTTTGGCTGGGTGCTAGTTGAAACTGGGTAGCATTTACAGAAATTACCTTAAATGCAGAGCAGTAAGGTACAGTACATAATACAAACGTAAATAGATGGTGATTGTCTACCACTTCCTCCAAGCCCAGAGTTTTAAAAGAAACAAGAATCTCTTGGATGTGGGCATGTCAATGGACAGGGCTAGTAGGACCTGACTTTCACTTGGATGTCTGTAATTCACTGTATATTTTGTGTGCAGTAATTGGAGAGTTTCCAGTGAAAAAAATCATCTAATCAAATAATTGTCCTATTGCTGTACTAGCTAGTGAGCTAGTGAGTCTAGGCCATACTCACTGCATTGTTGTGGGCCTTTACACTGCTCTACATGACTGAAGCGTTCACGTTATGAGACTGATATAGAATTCTGGAATTTTGGTGACCTTAAAAAAAATACAGAAATATTATAAGAATGTGCTTTTGTTTAATCCCAGGTGTGGGGATGTGGGGCTGCTTCAGACTGTCCACTACAGCTGACTATGATTTGCCTCGTGCTCTAGCAGAGGCATGGTTTTCCAAGCTGCAGATAGTTTCTACAATTGTGTGACATTTGGAATTCTGGGAACTTTGCAGAGGGTACATAAATGCTATGGCCCCAAGAGGTGGGTTGAGTGGTTGATGGTTGTCTTAGTCAGGGTTTCTATTCCTTCACAAACATCATGACCAAGAAGCAAGTTGGGGAGGAAAGGGTTTATTCAGCTTATTTCCACATGGCTGTTGATCACCAGAGGAAGTCAGGACTCAAGCAGGTCAGGAAGCAGGAGCTGATGCAGAGGCCATGGAGGGATGTTCCTTACTGGCTTGCTTCTCCTGGCTTGCTCAGCCTGCTCTCTTATAGAACCCAAGACTTCCAGCCCATGGATGGCACCACCCACAAGGGGCCCTACCCCCTTGGTCACTAATTGAGAAAATGCCCCACAGCTGGGTCTCATGGAGGCACTTCCCCAACTGAAGCCCCCTTCTCTGTGAGAACTCCAGCCTGTGTCAAGTTGACACACAAAACCAGCCGGTACAATGGTCATTGAGGGAGGTGGTTTGTGTTTTGTTAGTAGTTGTGGTCAGAGAAGAAATTAAAGGAAAGAAATTAGATTCAAGGATTTTCCTAATTCTTCTCCCCTCTATCCTTGTTTCTCTCCTACCTAGTGTTAGGAGGTGAAACGGGATTGAGGGTTGTTGAAGTGTGGGAAAAAGAACCCACAAAGTAGCAAAGACCAGCTCTAATAGTCCATGCTGACTTTGAAGTCACTGCTTTAGCACCAGCCTTCCCTGAGTGCAGGGTTGATAGGTGTGTGCTATCATCTCCCCTACCAGGAGAGCTTTTGACGGTCCTGTTCTCTGGCCCTAATCTGTCAAACAGATGAAGTCAAGTTGGGGAATGAAAGATAGCATGAAGAAGACTAGTTGAGAAACCATTCTCCATCCATCCGTGGGTTATTATAGCATGTTCATGCAGAAAACTTCGGACTTATATCATGATGCGTTTAAGTCTTAGTTGGGGAAATACATATGTGCGCACATTTCATATATGCAATTATGCATAAGATAAAATTGTGTACATTCTGGAAAGGTCTGTAACTTGAAATGGCAGCTACCTGAGGACATGCGTGTTGCTACCATGTTCTTTTGTATTGTTTGCCTCTCCCAGTGCACATGCAGTACATTTCCAATGAAATGACATTTGTATCTTCATGGTTCTGTCATTTTGAGTTAGTCGATAAGCTAAATGGATGAAAATGTATGCGTTGCATCATTTGTTCAAGTGCTTGTGTGATTTCTAGCTATTATGATATAGTCTGCCAGTGACGTATGTATTGTGTCTTGCAGAGTTACATCTATTTGGGAGAATAGTCTTCAGATCACTACAATTTCTAGTTTCATAGGAGCATGGCTTGGAGCATTTCCTATTCCGCTGGATTGGGAAAGACCGTGGCAGGTTGGTTTCAAAGACTTTAACGAAATGTGTATTGGCCCAGTAGTAAGAAAGCTGGTGTGTGATGCAAGGTATTTATTGTTCACGAAATGAGGGAAGGCAGAAAGAACAGTCTAGGTGGCTGCTCACTGGGCCTGACCCAATAGGCATCCATGTTGGCTGGGATCTACCATCCAGCTGCTTTTTCTGTATGCAGAGGTGAATGCTTCTTTTTAAAACTATGTGTGTATATGTGTGTGTATGTGTTGTATGCATGTATGTACTTATGTGTGTACTTATGCATTTATCATGTGAAGGTCAGAGGTTGACATCCAGTGTGTTCTGTGGCTCACCTCATTTTTTTGAGACAGTCTCTCACTGAGCCTGGAGATTACATAGCTAGGCTGTCTGGCCATTGTATCTCTGGGATCTCCCTGTCCTTGCATTTTATGTGTGCATGTCTTTGGGTGTGTGCATGCTAGAGTGTGAGAGTAGACATCAAAATAGGTACTCGCCTTCCACCAAGTGTGCTCTACAACCCAGCAAGCAGGTTATTGGGTTTAGCAGCAGGTGCCTTTACCTGCTGAGCTGTCCTGCCAGCCCCCAGCATAATGTTAAAAGTAAAGGCAAGTGATTTGAGAGGAAGCCTGACAGTACACTACCACTGAGCCATACCCCCACCTTTGGTGCTTTGAGGCAAGATCTCTTGTTCTGTCATCCAGGCTAGCCTGAAACTTATGACCCCTTACTCCTGTTTTGTGATTTGTAGGATTACACTCATGTGTTACCACCCAGCATCATTATCTCAGTTTTTAAAATATGGTTGTTTTGAGACAGGATCTTAGGTAGCCCAGGCTGACCTTGAATTCATTTTGTATTTGAGGATGGCCTTGAATTCTTGATCCTCATACTTTTCCTTCCCTAGTATTTGAGATTACAGGTATGTCACCATGTTGTAGTATTTTCTGTTGTTGTGATAACCCACTGACCAAAAGCAATGTAGGGGAGGATAAACTTTATTTGGCTCACACTCCAGGCTATAGTCCATCATTGAGGAAGGTCAGGGGGAAGCTCAAGGCAGGAACTTGAAGAAAGACCTTGAAGGAATCCTTCTTGATGTCTTGCTTGTTTCTAGATCCATGCTTAGCTAGCTTATGGGATGGCGCTACCCAGGGCAGACAGGCCCTCCTGCATTGATTACAATCAAGGGAGCTCCACTGACATGCTCACAGGCCAGTCTAAACAGAAATCTCTCAGTTTAGTTTTGCTTTTCTTCTCAGATAACTCTGTGCTGTGTCAAGTTGACAATTAAGACTAGCCAGGGCACTTCATACTTGACAAGTTGACACATAAGCACATCACTGCAGTACTATAACCTTTTCCCTTTTTTTGTCCCCAAAATCCTGTTTCACTAATTTCTAATTGTTTTAGACTGTGCTTCTTTACTATATAGTTCTTTATAATGTAATAAATTTCACTATTGATCATTTAGCTTACTGCCAGTATTTTACTATAATACACTGATAAATATACTTGAATCTACAGCATCATGAATGTTTCCTGATAATTTCTCTTAAAAAGAACAATGCTATTAAAAATGAATGTATTTTTTCCAATATGAAGAGAATTTTTTCTTGTTTCAAAGAGAAGATATATTTGCTTTTTACATTTAAGCTGTATTAATAATTATTATATAAAGTTAAAATTAGCTTTTTATCCATCCACTGGGGAAACACCATCATTTCTAGTCTGATGGTAACTTTTGCAGCGCACTCTCCATCCGTGCCATTCATCATGTACATGTTTTTAATGTGTTTTCCTTTGAACTTTATATTATGGCGTTATTGTGTACTAGTGAAGAATTACATAACTGGAATATTCAATTTTCTTAGAATAATATCATTTTTAATGAATGGGCATTTAGATTGTTTTCAGTTCTCACTGGGAGTAGCATCAATTTTAAGCATCATACGTAAGGATATAGCCACACATTTGCTGAAATTGTAAATCCCTAGGTAACAAATGGGCGGGATGGAACCTTTCATGCATAGCTCCCTGCCAGGCCCCGAGTTTTCAGGTGAGCAGACTGCCTGGTTTTAGGTGCATTTTTGTGCCCTCACTTAGATGCTGTCTCTCCCACACAGCTGTGCTTTCCTTTCGCTCTCAGTAAGTCTCCTGTATGCCCTGTTCTGATTGTCGTGTGCAGGTGTGGGAAGCCACTGTGGTGGCTCTCATTTCCTTGTGGAGGTTTTAGCCATGAAGCAAGTCCTACCCCACTTGGCGATCTAGCTGGCATCTCTGTGCCCTCATCATACCCCTACTTGGCGATCTAGCTGGCATCTCCGTGCAGTCATCATACCCCCACTTGGCGATCTAGCTGGCATCTCATCATACTTTGCTTCATTGTACTGAAGAACGTCAGCGCTTAAGCTGGAGGGCAAAATTATTGAAAAGGGCAGAGGGATTGTTTTGGACTACTAGACTCATGACTTTCAGTTAGTATAATTAAATCTAAATAGAGAATAAACTTTAATGAGTTGGTAAAATTCAGTGTGTATATACATTGCCTATTTTAATGTATAAAAGTTGATCTTACACATCTAGAACCTCTCTGCAAGATTACAGAAGTAGAAATTGAATTGTGACAAGCAGATGTGCTGATTAAAGCATGTGTTTTAAGTCTACTTAGAAGACAGTTGTTCATTTTTAGATTATTTAGGCTTTTCACTAATTTTTCTTCTTCAGTATTTACTTACAATAAAGAGTGAACTAGATTTAAATTAACATCTGATTCTTAAAACATTGTATCTTTCCCTTGACCTATGACATTGGGAGAAGGTATGGCTTTGACACAGGCTCACTTTGTAGCCCAGGCTTGCCTGGAATTCTATATGTAGCCAAGACTGGCCTCAAACACTTGATCCTGCTTTCAGTGCATCCCATGTCCTGGGATTGCAGGCATGGGTCATCATGCCTGGCGGAACTGATTTTATCTTTGAAAGTGTGGGTAAGCATGTGTGCACATGTAGAAGTCCACTGACAGGCCTCAATACCACTGCATACACCAGGCTAGCCTGCTCTCCTGGCTTCCAGGGATCTCCTGTCTCCACTCCCACATCCTAGGTTGGGCAACTGTGTGTAGCTTTATGTGCGTTCTGGGGATCGGATCTTGTTTTAGCACACTTCTGTGACAAACATCTTACCCACTGAGCCATAAGCTCCTGAATTATGGACTTCTCAAAAGATTTTCTAGTTAGCAAATTTGGAATTATTACAGGTGATTAAAAGATTTAAAAGATTTCATTTAGATGGAATACACTGGCTGTTTAATTTTATTATTTGGGAGGGGTATTTTAAGTTAATGGTTGGCTTATTCACTAAGATCCTTTTAAAGTCTAATATGTACTGATGGGGGAAGAATAAAATTGACATTCCTCAGATTTTATTCAATTTCTTACAAGCTGCTTTTTGGTTGTTTTCTAATAAGTGAGGCGGTTTTACTTCTCATTTTTAGCAAACAGGGTTTTGTGGGGCTTCTATTATTTTCCAATACTTCAAACTATACAGCACAAGACCTCCCTGTGGTTAATAATATTGACAGAATCTGCCAGAAAGGTAGTAAATCAGATAAGGGGATAGACTTTGCTAGAGCAGAATGTCAGGAGAAGATAGCAGTGTAGAAACCCCTGACTAGGGACAGCATATGCATTAAAAAGAGAGCCTTTAGTTCTTTGTCCCCTGCAGCCCAGAGCACATTGGAGATCTCAAAATCATGTTTATGCAAGCATCTCTGGGTTATGTTTGTTATATTTTAGAGAAATAGGAACATATGGTTTTTTTTAAAATATACATGCATGAACACATAGGACCCTAAAACCTGTCTCGTGTTTTAATTTCTCTACTCTGAACTCAAATTTGATTTTTTTTGATATTCCTGTGGCCAGGTATCAACTGTGTTCCATAATGACAAATCTCAAGTATATATTTAGTTTTCAGATGGATTCTTCATCAAGTGACAGAGTCAGGCCACTGAAAGTTAATGTTAATGAAAACTTATTTTCAACTTCCATGAGTATTCAGTGACTTTAGTAGTTAGTGATAGATGGTGAAGGGTCTCTGTACATGAAGGAGGACCTCTCTGTATAGAAAAGGCAGCAAAGGTTGGTCACCGGAAGCAGGGTAGGAGGCCACCTCCCACCCCGCTGTGTTCTATGAAGTGGTCCACGGACAATACATTGAGCATACACAAGAGCACACACAAATGCAAGCTTCATGGTTTATACGGACTTCTCCATGCTCTCTGTCTTATTCCATCTGCTAGCACCCCTTATGTGAGTTCCTTTTGTATTTTGTTAAATGAGTATTGAGTTACTTGAATTTCATGTCATGTTCAATTCTGTCTGACATTTCAGATAATAATAGAACATAGTATCTATCATTGGTAGGTCTCTGCACACCAGGTGTGGGTCTGGTACTATGCCAGAGGTAATGTAATCACTAGGACTGTAGAGCAAGCTAGATCTTATTCCTGTTATTACCCACCCACCGCAAAGGCAAAGTGTGGGAGGGAGGAGACACATCGTGTTCACTGTTACTTGATTAACAAGAGGAAGATTTGGGATTCAAACAAGAGCCCACCTACACCATGATTCTCTTCTCTGAAACCCTGTGTTTGTTTATTTAAAGCCAGAGCTTTTGTTCTCTTTAGAACAGCTTAAGTATTAAATTGCTTTCCTTTCCCACATTGTTTCTTCTAAATGTCATGATCACTCTGGTGTTGTCTGTATTTTTAGACCTAAATCTTATTTGTAGGAGCATAGTTAAAGCTAATTTATAGTGTCTTTGTCTGAAAAATGCATGCTTTTTCTTCCCTGTGTGTGCACACATGTATGTAGCATGAGGCCATAGGAAGATGACAGGTATCATGTTTTATCATTTCCTGACTTATTCTACTTGTTACTAAGACTTCCTTGTTTGTTTGTTTGTTTGTTTGTTTGTGGGTATCTGTGCACATATCTCTCTATGTACCCATGGAGTCCAAAAGTGGTATTGGGTCCCTTAGCTGGAGTTGCAGGTGTGTATGAGCCTCCAGATGTGGGTGCCATCAGAGTAAATAGGAGAAACTGATGAATCTACAGAGGAGGAATCCTAGGCTAGCCAGTCCTATATCTCTCATCGGCTACTTCTCAGTGGTTTGTTTATTGTGCTGATTTTCATCTGCATGACTGTTTGAACGCATCTGACAAAGCTGGTGCCTTCAGGTGATCACTCACATTTCCTAGCATAAATGCTGCAGGGATACACACAGTGACAAACGTCTGCTCTTCTGGCCCTAGTTTGCTAATGGACACTGACCTCTCCTCCAAAGAACACCTCGTTAGGACCTGTTACTTGTGGAGCAGTGAATTCCTGGTCAGGACTCCTGTCAAAAGTAACAAGAAATACTGCTGAACATATGCATAACATAACATAAGTTAGCCTGGCCAGGAAAGCCCTGCCACAGCCCTGTCAGCATGGGCACGTCTTCAATCCAGACCATCTTCTGTTAAATACTAGTTTTCCCAGTCATGAAACATGTAAATTGTACATTAGCATTTAGTTTAATACAGGATAATCCCTCTGGGGAGGGAAATACAAATTAACCTAACATCACACAAGTCTTCAGTCAGTCAGACATGTGACCTGGCTTGCCCTCTACTCTGGCATTTTGCAGTAACCAATTCAGTTATCATCCTATGACTTCTAGTTTCAAATTATGCAAGAATTTGTGGCATCTGTGATTTTTAAAAATGAACGTTTCATAAATATTGATTTTTCTATTCTGGTAAAACTGGAGGAAAGGAATCATAGATTTTTTTTT